>CAXITT010000001.1:6427398-6472566 GCA_964033795.1 Lymnaea stagnalis | reverse complement strand
AACTTACAATAATTGAAACATTCACCCACAATATGACCAAATTTAACAGGGATTAACTTTAACCCCCTCAGACTAAATGCCTCCCCCCCCCCCGAAGTAATCTTCAAATGGCCCCCCGCCCTTGCAGGGGCCAGAGCCATAGCGAGAGTGTTTGGCACCCGTGGACAAAATTCGCACCCAGGCACAAGATTCATTTTAAAGCGCCCCCACCCCCCACCCCACCCTTTTCTCTTTTCAAATCTCAAACCCATTATTTTCATCAACAAAATAGTACAAAGCCCATTTTTAGCTCCCCTAACTAGCTGGGGCCCGGGGACATCTGCCCCCTTGTACCCCTTCGCTACGCCTCTGGCGGGGGCGTGGGCCCCACGTTGGGAAACACAGCTCTTTCCAACTCGATCTCACAAAATACAATGTACCTCTATATAAACTGACCCATGCGCACACTCTGAGGAATTTGGTAAATTCAATTTCAACTTCCTCTTCTGCTTTGGTCTTTTAGTTGTGTTTCCCTCCAGATTTCCCGAGAGTATAAGTCTTCAAGCCTCTAATTAATTGCGACTCACTCACTTGTTTTAACGCGATGATTACCATGAGAAATAACTCTTTTTTGTGTGTCGTCCTTGGAAAGAGTTCATGCTATAAGGTGCACATGTCCATTTCTTTTATTCGGTGAATCAATCAATTAGTCGATAATAAGTACCAACAAATCCTGTCTAATAATTCAGCAGCTATGAGCTCTTGGTAAGTTTTGCATGATTTACTTTGGTCCAACAGGTTGGTCTGACCAATTGTTTGGTCCAACAGGTCGGTCTGACCAATTGTTTGGTCCAACAGGTCGGTCTGACCCATTGTACATTCTTATCAAAATGACGGGTAACCACATAAAGTCGTGGGCTTCTTGTAGAGTTTGGGGATCGAACCCTCTTTTTAGAAGTTCGGGTTCGGTCATCAGCAGGGTTCAAGCTCGGTGCGTTCGGTTTCAATCTCTAGTTTCTTTTCTGTATTCAGGTTCGTCTTTTTTGGTTGGATTCACAAACGTCATTATTGGTCTTACCCTTTAAATGGGTGGGAAAAAAACGCTTTTTAAAATCAGTTTTATAATACGTTCTGTGTATAGAGCCCTACTAATGCCCTACTAGAGCCCTACTAGTGCCCTACTAGAGCCCTACTAGTGCCCTACTAGAGCCCTACTAGAGCCCTACTAGTGCCCTACTAGAGCCCTACTAGTGCCCCACTAGTGCCCTACTAGAGCCCTACTAGTGCCCTACTAGTGCCCTACTAGAGCCCTACTAGAGCCCTACTAGTGCCCTACTAGTGCCCTACTAGAGCCCTACTAGTGCCCTACTAGTGCTCTACTATTGCCCTACTATATATCGTAATGGACCCAATAACTGGAACCAATTTATTAACGAGTTGCTTTTTTTACAAACTAATTTGTTTCCCTTCAATGTAATCCATTTTTAACGCAAACCATGACTACAATTGTAGGGACATTATCCTTCCCCCTCCTTTATATCATTATGTCGCGCTCTTACACGTTTAAGCACTGGATGTCGTTATAACATATAACAAGGGCTTCATTGAACCTTCTGGTAAATACAAACATCATACACATGTCGATATGTTGCCGATAGATTGATATTTCTTGATCGATTTGCTTCATTACGTCTCCTCCAACATTTTTATTTGAATCTACAAATACCCGCTGTCCAATCTCGTGAGTTTGATACGCAATCATTTGATATACGAGTGCACAAGCATATAATTTTGTATTGAATATCGACTACGTCATTGGGTGGATTCGATCTGTCCTCGCGAAGGTCGGATGAACGTCAGTCGCGTTTTTTGTGGCGAGATTCTGTCAGCGAGCACAAGGGCAGTTAAATCTTGAATATTTCATGATGAGTTGTCGGGACTTTCGGAGAATAATCTCGCCGAGTAATTGATGGGCGCAGATTTCCTGTAAAAATCTAAGGACGATCTTATTATATGTTGTGAACATTGCAAAACAGCTGCAAGCGTACCATAAGGAAAATAATTGGCACGTTGGAGGATTTATTTCAACGTTTATCAACTGTTCGAGATGAAATCACCGCAACACCTTGGACAAATGTATACCTAATACATCAACTATTTCAGATCTGTTGATTGGGTACAACTTGAGTGCACGACCTTGAGTGCACAGCTTGAGTGCACAGATTCTCCGGCAATGGCGCTGAATGTCGTACTTTTTCTTACTTTCCTGCTGAATTCAGGTTTCGTCGTTACACAGGTAGCTGATGGCGTCATTGACCAGACGACACATTACGTCACTAACCCAACCACGGGCACTAATGATGGCACCGAGGATGGCACTAATGATGGCACCAAGGATGGCACTAATGATGGCACCAAAGATGGCACAAACTTGACGGTCATGGAGTCCTTCCAGGTCCTTCGCAGGTTGATGAAGGCTCGCCTGGCCCTGAGACAGAAGGTGCCCCCGAAATATTACTCCTCGCACAGCAGCTCCATCGCCATATCCTTCGAGCCGCTGCAAATCATCAACGTCGAAGGCATGTCCCAGGCCGTCACGCTCTCGTCAATTGTGACCTTGACCTGGCATGACCCGGAAGTGACGTGGAAGCCCAGCGCCCACTCCGGCATCAAGGACATCCAGCTGGCGTCCGACAACTTCTGGAGACCGTCCATCATCGTCCCCAAGTCCACCGTGACCACGGACCTGAACATACCTTTCCCGGAAGTGGTCGACATCACCTACCGCGGCTACATCACCGCCTTCATACCGACCATGGTCAGCACGCTGTGTAATCTGGACATGACCTACTTTCCCTTCGACGCCCACAACTGCTCCATCGTATTCATAGAGGAGAGCCAATACAACATGACGTTCTACAACCTCCCACCCACGGACGTGACCTTGCACTTCGGCACCGACGGCGAGTGGTTCATGGAGCGTCACGGATGCTTCTCAACGATATCGCACTTCTCGCCGAACTTCGAATACGTGATTTGCTCCCTTGCCATGCGCAGACGGAGTCTCTTCTTCGTGGTCAACCTGCTCGCTCCCATGGCGATGACATCCGTGATGACACTCATGGTATTCCTGATCCCGGCAGACGGCGGCGAGAAGATCGGATTCGTCCTGTCGATGTACACGTCAACCTCCGTGTTCTTGAGCTACATCGTCGAGCGCATTCCCAAGAACATGGACAAGACTTTACCCCGTATCAACATCCTCCTCCTGGCCATAGTGGCACAGGTCATCGTCGCCACCATGGCCACCGTCTTTGTCTTACACAGATACAAGGTGCTGCTTCTAAAGCGGAGGAAATCTCGTCTCGGGGAGAATGCCCCCAAGAAAGATCATCCTCCACGAAACAAGATAACCAAGAGAAGCATCAGTAACGGAGATCAACGGGAAAACCCTGCAAATATTGATGGCGGAAAAGACGAAAAGTCTTTCCAAAAATCTAACAGCGTTGAAAGTAAGGTCAACAGTTTAAACAACGGCTCGTTCAACATAAACGATATTTCAAAAGGCCCCAGAGCAAAGGATACCAACACGAAAGATCAACAACAGCAAGGATCTTGTAACGGTAAGGGCAATGAAGATCTTCAGAGGAACAAAAATGTTTGCAAAAATGATCTTGCACATGCGCAAATTGACAACGAGGCGATCTTGAGACCAAATCAATGCGAGGGCATTAAAAAGAAGACCGAAGTATCTGCCAGCAGACGTGGACACCGATGTCTGACGCACGATGAACTTGATAAATTGTTCTTCTGGATTCTGTCTGTTATTACGGTATTGATTTATGCTCTCGTTTACTTGTATTAGAATGAGCTTCTTGTGTTAGAATGAACGTGTTTTATTAGAATGAACTTCTTGTGTTAGAATGAACGTGTTTTATTAGAATGAACTTCTTGTGTTAGAATGAACGTGTTTTATTAGAATGAACTTCTTGTGTTAGAATGAACGTGTTTTATTAGAATGAACTTCTTGTGTTAGAATGAACGTGTTTTATTAGAATGAACTTCTTGTGTTAGAATGAACGTGTTTTATTAGAATGAACTTCTTGTGTTAGAATGAACGTGTTTTATTAGAATGAACTTCTTGTGTTAGAATGAACGTGTTTTATTAGAATGAACTTCTTGTGTTAGAATGAACGTGTTTTATTAGAATGAACTTCTTGTGTTAGAATGAACGTGTTTTATTAGAATGAACTTCTTGTGTTAGAATGAACGTGTTTTATTAGAATGAACTTCTTGCATTAGAATGAACGTGTTTTATTAGAATGAACTTCTTGCATTAGAATGAACGTGTTTTATTAGAATGAACTTCTTGCGTTAGAATGAACGTGTTTTATTAGAATGAACTTCTTGTGTTAGAATGAACTTGTTGTATAAGAATCAATTTATTGTTTTAGAATGAATTTGTTGTATTAGAATGAACTTCTTGTGTTAGAATTAACTTGTTATATTACTATAAACTTATTGTATTAGAATGAATTTGTTGTACTAGAATGAATTTGTCGTTTTAAAATGAATTTGTTGTATTAGAATGAACTTGTAACTTGACGAGAATAAATAACAAGTCAAAATGTCAATTTTTTTTTTTTGCAGTACTTAGGTTCTCTGGAAAAATTTGTTAATGTGATTTTTGAATATAATTTAATGGCTACACATTTAGAAATATTGTACACATTCAGAGATATTGTACTCATTTATAGATAGTGTACACATTTATAGATAGTGTACACATTTAGAGATATTGTACACATTGTTACGACTTGTTTCAAAATTAGAAGAATAGTTATAACTTGTGATGCATTGAGCTGGTGGCGTTGCTAGAGTTAGTGCCGCCCGGGGTGGTCCAAGATGTCTACCCCCCTCCCCCTTTTCACGAAAAACTCTGCCACCCCAATAAATAGATAAAATGCCGATCGGGGTGGACTGACTCCCCCAGCCCCCCTACCCTTTCCAACATCAGTGTGTTACGCACTGCCTTCTATAGTGAGAAATTAATCTCTTATTTTAATTTTACGGCTCGTTCAAACAGTGCCTAACTAAGGACGATACCATAGAGAAATACAATAGCAAAAATACGACACGCAAAACAGTTGCTAATTACAATTAAAAAGATTTATTTAAGTATTAATATAATTACAAAACAAAAGAAATATAATTACAAATCATCAACTTACAGAGTATGGTAGATCTTGTACCGGTACACAGTTAGTACAATGTGCCAATTAATAATGTACAATGACGAATGCGAATAAAACATATGAGTACACAAAGAATAATACACGTCTCGTGAAGTTAAAAATATCTATCAATCAGTCTGAATCTCCGTGAATCTCTGAAACCCTTTATTTATATTATGGGTCTACCGAAGAGTCCAGAAACGCCTTTGACATTGTTTACGTTTCTCGTCAAATCGAGAACGTTCCACAAGATACTAGGAGACAAACTAACCATGTTTAATTGGTAGTCGGCAGTAAACACGACATATCAAAATAACTAGCCCCGCCCATCTATGAATGTAGGAATCTAATTTGGGGTCAAGCAAAGTTCACGGCACTTGAAAAGTGTCCTACATGACACAGAAACATAACTGATCGAAACTAGACCCCACATTCTTAGGTGTTCAGGGGTGGTCAGTGGAGAAGGGAGAACACAGTCGTTGGAGCAGTGAGGAAAAAGTCAGTCTGGTAGTGGCCCACTAAGGAAAGAGACAGGGAGGCACTATGAAGATAGTCAGAGAGGCACTATGAAGAGAGTCAGTGGGCACTAACATAAAGTAAGTGGGCACTAAGAGAAAGTCACTGGGTACTACTAGAGAGATCTTTGGGCGCTAAGAAGAATGTCAGCTGGACTTTTAAAATGTGTCTTACAGTCTATTCCATTTCCAATTTTACCATTAAGGCCTAGCCGTTTTTAAAAATACCACCCAGATAAGTATATTTGACCCGCTTCTGCTGATCGTATATATATATATATATTACCGTTTCGAATTGTAGTGAAAAGCATTTATGGCCTTGTTTAAATATCAGACACAAATTAAAAGACCATTTACTCCAATGGTAACTGAACGGGGGACTAGTGTCTTGGACAAATAGAATCCTGTGTGTCAGTAGTTCAGAAACCAAACACCGCCATGCACAAGTGTTTGGACAATAAAAAAACAGAACAATTACCTGTATTATATGTAAGTAAAATAATTCTAGACTCCAAAGTCCTGTTTCATAGCGCGTGAATCAGGTTAGATTCAAACATTTCAAGTCCTAGACACACCATTAGGCTAAAACATTTCGTACTGTTTTTTTACCAGAGCAAATTTTTTTTTTTTTAGAGTAAATATTTTTCCTGTATTTTCTTGAGTTGTAACAACGGAGTTTAAGAATTGAAGTAAAAAAATAAATAAATAAATTAATAAAACAAAAAATCGATTCCACCTTCTTCCTTGTCATCAATAGATGAATCCTCCCCCCCCCCCCCCTTTTTTTTTTTTTTTTTTTTGTTTTCTTCATGTGCACAGTTTTAGTGGCGTATCCAAGTTTGAACTCTAAAGTGAGCGAACACAGAAAACAACAACCCACACCGAACAAATTAAAGAGTTGACTATTTCTTTCATGAACCCGACTTGGAATACATTATGAATGAACGGAACAAATTGATTCAATGATCAAGGAAGTCCATCCAGGGACGTCTACACAGGTGCGGTGGGGGTGGGTGGTTGAAGGAAGCGGCTGCTTCCATCCAAATTAGGATCAAGATTTCTTTTTTTAAAAAGAAAACTTCACAGACAGAAGAGTTCTCTTTGAGCCACAAATAAGTGTTTATATTTGGACACGAATGGCGCCAACATCATTTCACATTTCCCTTTTAAATATCCTGGTCTTAAATTTAAAAAAAAAACACCAAAGGCTCACCTTATCATTTTGTGACACAGTTATTAGTATCAGATTAATAATTTAGCCTTTCTAAGACCTTTCTAAGACCTTTCTAAGACCTTTCTAAGACCTTTCTAAGACTTTTCTAAAACCTTTCTAAGGCCTTTCTAAGACTTCCTCAGACCTTTCTAAGACCTTTCTAAGGCCTTTCTAATACTTCCTCAGACCTTTCTAAGACCTTTCTAAGGCCTTTCTAAGACTTCCTCAGACCTTTCTAAGACCTTTCTAAGGCCTTTCTAAAACTTCCTCAGACCTTTCTAAGACCTTTCTTAAGGCCTTTCTAAGACTTCCTCAGACCTTTCTAAGACCTTTCTAATGCCTTTCTAAGACTTCCTAAGATCTTTCTAAGACATTTCTAAGGCCTTTCTAAGACTTCCTCAGACCTTTCTAAGACCTTTCTAAGGCCTTTCTAAGACTTCCTCAGACCTTTCTAAGACCTTTCTAAGGCCTTTCTAAGACTTCCTCAGACCTTTCTAAGACCTTTCTAAGGCCTTTCTAAGACTTCCTCAGACCTTTCTAAGACCTTTCTAAGGCCTTTCTAAGACTTCCTAAGACCTTTCCAAGACCTTTCTAAGGCCTTTCTAAGACTTCCTAAGACCTTTCTAAAATCTCTCTAAGACAAACCTTGCTAAACACACGTTAGATTGAGTTACTAACATTTGATATTTATTTTCAAAAATTATCTATTAAAATATGTATATTTATAAAAGTATAATTTGGCCTAGAGGTCGGCGAACTCCGGGCTTTAGGCCAGGAACGGCCTGTCTAGGATTCCTGTTGCCTAAGTAACGCTTTTATTACCGCTGCTCAAAACTCAAGTTGTACTCCGTGTTATTTTTAGAACTAATGTCAGGCACTTGGATGAAACAGAAGCCCCTGACTGGGGAGGAATGATGAATGTTGTTTTCTAAACAAGTTCACTCTTTGGTCTCAGTTTTGGTTCATCTCGGGACAGAGGGTCAAGGCGTGTATTGTGCACACGTGTGTGTACTGTGACGTGTGAAACCAATCAGACAATCGTCACATGGGAACAGTGCGCAATTTTATTTCAAGTTCATGTTACCACCATCGAGTTCCCCCTCAGCGACCACAATGACTACGCCTAGGAAGCAGCAGCAATGTGAAGCTACCCGTCTCCGGAAGGCTGACCTCGAACTTTCCACCCCGAATGTGCTGATCAATTAGTTTTCGTCTAACTCGGCCAGCGGTTCTCAACCGTTCTAACGCCGCGACCCTTTAATACCGTTCCTCCTGTTGTGGCGTCCCACAACCACAACATTATTTTCTTTGCTACTTCATAACTGTAGAGTATATGTGTTTTCCGATGGTCTTAAGCGACCCCTGGGAAAAGGTTGCTCGACCCCCCCCCCCAAAGGGATCGCACCCCACTAACCAAAACATTTTTTTCTTTGCTACTTTATAACTTTAGAGTAGATGTGTTTTCCCATTGTCTTAAGCGGCCCCTGGGAAAAGGGTGCTCGACCCCCCCCCCCCCAAAGGGATCGCAACCCACAATTTTAGAACCGCTGAACTAGGCCACAAACCCCCCTCTTTAGAGTGGCACGACACCAAAAGCACCAACTTGACTTTCAATGAGTCAAATCTCAAAGGACATTTCGATGCCAAGCACGCGCGCACTTACAGGGACCACACAGGCGGATCGGCGGAAGGCTGAGGCTGCTCGCCTGCAGTCACGGTTAGATCAACAACCGTCACTGCTCAAGAAGCAGGTCTCAAAGCTTCTGAGCCGCTGAGCGTCGCACTCAGGGCTCCTGTGAAGTATACTGATTTAATTGAGAAGAAAATGTGTCCCTTCACCGATGCTGACTTTGTTATGGAGTGTATACTTTGCTGGTGATGACGTCACGTGTCCCTAACAAGGCGAAGCTTTTAAGGAAATCCCAGCATCTGATCCAACTGTGACGTGACGGGCACAGGACTTGGCCTCTGGTATGCGGAATTCGATGTTCACGAAAGTCAAAACTCTCGATGTATTCCCCACCACTTTGGACGAAAGTGGTGATATCAAGGACACGGCATAGTTGGTTGTCCCTTTGCGTGGCTCCAGACAAGTCATCGGGGTATCTCAGAAGTTTCTGAGCTGCACACCGATAAAGGGAAGGAAAACTGGCTGTAACTTCCTCAATGCTCCCCTACCTGCTTACAGTTGTTTGTAACTTTTGGGAATTACTGAAAGTGCACCTGCCATGGTTTGACCCCCCCCCCCACAACCTAGGCAGTTTCGCAGCTGCTCATCAACAACTGCCGCTTGCTTTAGGTCTCAGCACCGCATCGTCAAGCACATGTGCAAATCTTCTAGTATGTCTTCTTGACCACCTAAACTGGCCCAGTGTGTCATCTTGACCTCCTGAAATGAGCTAGTGTGTCATCTTGACCACCTGAAATGGACTAGTGTCCTATCTTGAACCCTGAAACGGCCAAGTATGTCATATTGACCCCTTGAAATGGCCTAATGTGTCAACTTGACCCCAACCATGGTCTAGTGTGTTATCTTGACCCCCTGAAATGAGCTAGTGTGTTTTTTGACCCCCTTAAATGAGTTAGTGTGTCATCTTGACCCCCTTTAAATGAGTTAGTGTGTTATCTTGACCACCTGAAATGGCCTAGTGTCTCATCGTGACGCCCTGAAATGAGCTAGTCTGTCATCGTGACCCCCTGAAATGGTATAGTGTGTTATGTTGAACCCATTAAATGAGCTATTGTGTTATCTTGACCCCCTTAAATGAGCTAGTGTGTCATCTTGACCCCCCTGAAATGGCCTAGTGTGTCATCGTGACCCCCTAAAGTGAGCTAATATTCCGAAAAGTTTTCCGACTTCTGACATTGCTAAATTGTCATATCAATTTGCGTTTATGTGACAGACTTGAACAGCTGTCTCCCACAGACTACCTGACTCCCCACCAATTATTTGACTCCCCATAGATTACCTGACTTCCCACAAATTACCTGCTGACTCCACACAGATTATCGGACTCCCCACAGATTACGTGACTCTCCACAGATTACCTGACTCCCCGCGGATTTTTTTAATCCCCATGAATTTTCTGAATCCCCACAGATTATCTGACGCCCAACAGATTACCTGACGCTCTACAGTTTACCTGACTCCCCACGGATTTTCTGAATCACCACAGATTACCTGACTCCCCACGGATTACCTGACTCTCCACGGATTTTCTGAATCCCCCACATTACCTGACTCCCCACAGATTTCCTGACTCCCCACAGATTATCTGACTCCGCACAGATTCCCTGACTCCCCACAGATTACCTGACTCCCAAAAGATTATCTAACTCCCCACAGATTAACTGGCCTCCGATTCCCAATAGATGATCAGGTTGAAACAGTATAGTCACATCCGCTAGCAGCCCACCACCGGCTGATACGTTGCCACCGCTGTAATCAATCAAACGGATGCATGATGCAGTGATCCGCCATCCAGCTCGATCGGTCTCCCAGTTCATTTCTGCAGAAGCCTTGTAGAAACAAACTGTCAATAATAACGTCAGCGCCAGGAACCCGAGGACGCAGACTAATTTACTTTCCTGGTGCGAAACTTTGACATGCCGCGGACTCGTCTGTACAATAAATCCGATATCCAGGAGCTAGTTCAGTACGCGGGGCAGTTGTTTGGAGAATGAAGTGGGCCCCTAGAGAACCTCTGGCACACAATATTGGCCCGTTGGCAAAGTTAGTTAATATTTCCTGAGTAAAAAAATAAACATTTTTATGCTTTGTCAAATCATTTGGGAATCTTGGGGGACAAATTTATTGATTTTAGCCGATTGAATAAGGTCAGGATATAATCCACCTTTTGGCTCATTCTCTTCTTCATTGACATATTTAGGGCTTCCCTGGGTCGCCTAGCCATCAGATGGATTACGTAATGAATGTATTTTAATTTTTTAAAATTTTCTGTTGAGTACATTTTTAACTAGATCTACTTTTTTAAAAAATAAATAAAACTCACGCTGGTGATTTGCTATTTTAAGCAATCTTAGCTGTTGGTGCGTGAGTCCTTCAAAGGTTGTAACAAGTTAAGTCGACGCGCTCTATGCATAAGACCACTTTTGAAAAGAATCTTTTTTAAATGTCTCCACAACAATTTCTTATGAGGTTTCACCTGCTTCCTCTGTCACATTGATGACATTCAGCGTTTATACTGCTTGTGGTTACATATAGCTTGTGGTAATCTACTGCCTGTGGTTACATATAGCTTGTGGTAATCTACTGCCTGTGGTTATATATAGCTTGTGGTAATCTACTACCTGTGGTTACATATAGCTTGTGGTAATCTACTGCCTGTGGTTACATATAGCTTGTGGTAATCTACTGCCTGTGGTTATAAATAGCTTGTGGTAATCTACTGCCTGTGGTTACATATAGCTTGTGGTAATCTACTGCCTGTGGTTACATATAGCTTGTGGTAATCTACTGCCTGTGGTTACATATAGCTTGTGGTAATCTACTGTCTGTGGTTACATATAGCTTGTGGTAATCTACTGCCTGTGGTTACATATAGCTTGTGGTAATCTACTGCCTGTGGTTACATATAGCTTGTGGTAATCTACTGCCTGTGGTTACATATAGCATGTGGTAATCTACTGCCTGTGGTTACATATAGCTTGTGGTAATCTACTGCCTGTGGTTACATATAGCTTGTGGTAATCTACTGCCTGTTGTTACATATAGCTTGTGGTAATCTACTGCCTGTGGTTACATATAGCTTGTGGTAATCTACTGCTTGTGGTTATATATAGCTTGTGGTAATCTACTGCCTGTTGTTACATATAGCTTGTGGTAATCTACTGCCTGTGGTTATATATAGCTTGTGGTAATCTACTGCCTGTGAATACATATAGCTTGTGGTAATCTACTGCCTGTGGTTATATATAGCTTGTGGTAATCTACTGCCTGTGGTTACAAATAGCTTGTGGTAATCTACTGCCTGTGGTTATATATAGCTTGTGGTAATCTTCTGCCTGTGGTTACAAACAGCTTGTGGTAATCTACTGCCTGTGGTTACATATAGCTTGTGGTAATCTACTGCCTGTGGTTATATATAGCTTGTGGTAATCTACTGCCTGGGGTTACATATAGCTTGTGGTAATCTACTGCTTGTGGTTATATATAGCTTGTGGTTATCTACTGCCTGTGGTTATATATAGCTTGTTGTAATCCACTGGCTGTGGTTACATATAGCTTGTGGTAATCTACTGCTTGTGGTTACATATAGCTTGTGGAAATCTACTGCCTGTGGTTATATATAGCTTGTGGTAACCTACTGCCTCTGGTTATATATAGCTTGTGGTAATCTACTGCTTGTGGTTATATATAGCTTGTGGTAATCTACTGTCTGTGGTTACATATAGCTTGTGGTAATCTACTGCCTGTGGTTATATATAGCTTGTGGTAATCTACTGCCTGTGGTTATATATAGCTTGTGGTAATCTGCTGCTTGTGGTTATATATAGCTTGTGGTAATCTACAGCCTGTGGTTACATATAGCTTGTGGTAATCTACTGCTTGTGGTTATAAATAGCTTGTGGTAATCTACTGCCTGTGGTTATATATAGCTTGTGGTAATCTACTGCTTGTGGTTATATATAGCTTGTGGTAATCTACTGCCTGTGGTTATATATAGCTTGTGGTAATCTACTGCCTGGGTTATATATAGCTTGTGGTAATCTACTGCCTGGGTTATATATAGCTTGTGGTAATCTACTGCCTGTGGTTATATATAGCTTGTGGTAATCTGCTGCTTGTGGTTATATATAGCTTGTGGTAATCTACAGCCTGTGGTTACATATAGCTTGTGGTAATCTACTGCTTGTGGTTATAAATAGCTTGTGGTAATCTACTGCCTGTGGTTATATATAGCTTGTGGTAATCTACTGCTTGTGGTTATATATAGCTTGTGGTAATCTACTGCCTGTGGTTATATATAGCTTTTGGTAATCTACTGCCTGGGTTATATATAGCTTGTGGTACTCTCCTGCTTGTGGTTATATACTGCTGTGAAAGGCTTAGGATCTGACGATTCTTGTTGGAGTAGGAAATAACATTTATAAAATACTCTTTTCATCTCCTACCTCCATGTTTCGGTCAGTTCAAGGACTCTTCCTTTCCTTGCTAGGCAATCATACTGTATGTTACTTCCATGTTTCGCTCAGATCAAGCACTCTTCCTTTTCTTGCTAGGCAACCATACTGTATTTTTTCTCCGTGTTTCGCTCAGTTCAAGGACTCTTCCTTTCCTTGCTAGGCCATCATACTGTATTTTTTCTCCCTGTTTCGCTCAGTTCAAGGACTCTTCCTTTCCTTGCTAGGCCATCATACTGTATTTTTACCTTCCTGTTTCGCTCAGTTCAAGGACTCTTCCTTTCCTTGCTAGGCAACCATACTGTATTTTTTCTCCGTGTTTCGCTCAGTTCAAGGACTCTTCCTTTCCTTGCTAGGCAACCATACTGTATTTTTTCTCCGTGTTTCGCTCAGTTCAAGGACTCTTCCTTTCCTTGCTAGGCAACCATACTGTATTTTTTCTCCTTATTTTTTCTCCGTGTTTCGCTCAGTTCAAGGACTCTTCCTTTCCTTGCTAGGCAACCATACTGTATTTTTTCTCCGTGTTTCGCTCAGTTCAAGGACTCTTCCTTTTCCTTGCTAGGCCATCGTACTGTATTTTACCTCCATGTTTCGCTCAGATCAAGGACTCTTCCTTTCCTTGCTAGGCCATCATACTGTATTTTTACCTTCCTGTTTCGCTCAGTTCAAGGACTCTTCCTTTCCTTGCTAAGCCATCATACTGTATTTTACCTTCGCATTTCGCTCAGTTCAAGAACTCTTCCTTTCCTTGCTAGGCCATCATACTGTTTTTTACCTCCGTGTTTCGCTCAGCTCAAGGACTCTTCCTTTCCTTGCTAGGTCATCATACTGTATTTTACCTCCGCGTTTCGCTCAGTTCAAGGACTCTTCCTCTCCTTGCTAGGCCATCATACTGTTTTTTACCTCCGCGTTTCGCTCAGCTCAAGGATTCTTCTTTTCCTTTCTAGGCAACCATACTGTATTTTACCTCCATGTTTCGCTCAGTTCGAGGACTCTTCTTTTCTTTGCTCGGCCATCTTACTGTATTTTACAAATCCAATATGAATATGCTCTGTGTAAAACATTAGAGAACTGCTGTACCATAAAACAGCAAAAATCTGCAGCGGCAGAACCATCAACCCCTCGTATATCCTCAATATTTTTAATGAGTAGTTCAATATTCCATATCGTTTACTGAAATTAACAAATGCAGTTTGTGAAAACAAAGAAATAATCAGCCTCATATATTCTATTGGAAAATTTGTGAAGTCTATTCAGTTAATTGTCTACCAAACCATGTAAAATATCGATTCGTTCTCTTGTCTACCAAATCATGTACAATTAGTCTATTCACTTTATAATCTATCAAATCATGCACACTTAGCCTATTCACTCTATCTCTACCAAATCATTTACCATAAGTCTATTCACCAAATTTTATACGAAATCATTTACAATAAGTTTATGCACTCTATTGTCTACTAAATTATTTACAATAAGTCTATTAAGCCTATTGTGTATCAAATCATTTACAATAAGTCTATTTACTCTGTTGCCTACCAAATAATGTACAATTTATATAAAGAAAGTATTTTGGTCGCTATGCCGAATCAATTATCTTATTCATAAATTATAGACTTCACAAAGATACTCTAGAAAAGATACTCTAGAAAAGTAATTCTAGAAAAGAAACTCTAGAAAAGACACACTAGAAGAGATAGTCTAGAAAACATACTCTAGAAAATGTATGATAAGATAAAAATATACTCTAGGAGTGAAAACCTCGGATTTGAGACATTGATAGGGCAAGTCCTTTATGTCCGAAGTCTGCATTGACCGGACAAGTCATTTATGTCAAAATGTTGTACCTAAGGTCCAACTGTACGTTACCCAGTTAAGCTAAGACAGTGTGTTTAATGCCCTTGCCTTTGTCCATGGGACTAAGGATTGAGCCACTGGAAACTTGAAAAAAACAAAACAAGAACATGGCATCGTTAAGAAATCAACTCATGCATGAATGACCGCCACACGGTAGTCGTGCTGCTCAATGAATCCCCCTTAGTTGTCCCTGACGATCCCATTCAATTACCCATCTTTTATGATGGCCACATTCTCGGCGGGTCTCGTCTAATCCTGTATCCAGGGGCGATCTTGAACACAACTGATTCCCTAGGCTCGTGTGAGGGAGCGGGTTTAAGGTTTTACTCCGAAAAGAGTAGACATCTTTTCGTTGCTCAGGTTCCGGGTCTAGTATACAGAGATGCGGTGTGGGTCAGGTTCCGGGTCTAGTATACAGAGATGCGGTGTGGGTCAGGTTCCGGGTCTAGTATACAGAGATGCGGTGTGGGTCAGGTTCCGGGTCTAGTATACAGTGATGCGGTGTGGGTCAGGTTCCGGGTCTAGTGTACAGAGATGCGGTGTGGGTCAGGTTCCGGGTCTAGTGTACAGAGATGCGGTGTGGGTCAGGTTCCGGGTCTAGTGTACAGAGATACGGTGTGGGTCAGGTTCCGGGTCAAGTGTACAGAGATGCGGTGTGGGTCAGGTTCCGGGTCTAGTATGCAGAGATTCGGTGTGGGTCAGGTTCCGGGTCTAGTATACAGAGATGCGGTGGCGTAGGTGATGTTTTGTGTGTGGTAAACCAATATGGGGACAGGACTAGAGTGGACAGCTTCGTTGTAGATGGACAGCTTCTTTGTAGATGGACAGCTTCTTTGTGGATGGACAGCTTCTCTGTAGATGGATAGCTTCTTTGTAGATGGACAGCTTCTTTGTAGATGGACATCTTTTTGGCTTTGTTGTAGATGGACAGCTTCTTGGCTTCTTTGTAGATGGACAGCTTCTTTGTAGATGGACAGCTTCTTGGCTTTGTTGTAGATGGACAGCTTCTTGGCTTCTTTGTAGATGGGCAGCTTCTTGGCTTTGTTGTAGATGGACAGCTTCTTGGCTTTGTTTTAGATGGACAGCGTGTTGACTTTGTTGTTTACGGACAGCTTCTTAGCTTTGTTGTAGATGGACAGCTTCTTGGCTTTGTTGTAGATGGACAGCTTCTTGGCTTTGTTGTAGATGGACAGCTTCTTGGCTTTGTTGTAGATGGACATCTTCTTGGCTTTGTTGTAGATCTTCTTCTTCTTCTTTATTTTGAGGGCCCACGATCAATGAATTGATCGTTCGTGCTCCTATGTTTGAGAGGGGTTCGCGATGTTACTGTGCATGGGTTTCAAGGGGATACTTCACTGGTTGAAAGGGCTACTCAGCAGTGGTGTTATGAACTGGGGGTTGGAATACAGGATGCAATAGACGCAAATGTGTCGAGTGTAGCCGCTTCAACTGTTGCTTTTGTAAGATTGTTCCAGTCCCCTATTGTCTTCGGCAGGAATGAGGAGCTCCTGTACTTTGTTCTTGTTTTGGACAGCTTCTTGACTTTGTGGTTCACGCACAGCTTCTTGAATTTTTAGTACATGGACAGCTTCCTGAATTTGTTGTGCATGGACCGCTTCTTGACTTTGATGTACATGAACAGCTTCCTGACTTTTTTCTACAAATTACCTCATCTTCTAAATTGTCTCATCCTACACCGCTAACAACACAAATAGTAAGCATTAATGGGCCCAATAATAATTTAATGTCTTTAAACACATTAGGCCTGTTAAAATTTGATTACCCTGGAATCCTTTGCGCCCCATCCCCTTAACTGCATCGGGAAAAAGAGACATAAAGATGGCATAAATAAACATAAATAATTAAATCCTCCACACATTGCAATAAAGAATGGATGAGATGGCCGCGTCGTAAACCCTTGTCGAAACTGTACTTTGTCTTCATCGGCTAACATGCGCCTGGTTTTTAAATAGATACATACATTGTGAAACAAAGAAACTATAACACAAATACAAATTGTCTGTACCATCTTGCTGGAGTAATTAACTTCAACCCAGGGCTGCACTGTTGTCAAACTCCGTTTTTTAAGTGGAATTAGCTCCATCCTATTTGTATATATATATATATATATTTTTTGGCTGGCGAATTGAAATTTCCGAGCAAGTTTCAATAATTAAAAAGCCTCTGTATGAAGTCGCTGTGCACCAACACGGAATTGTGTAGATCTCACAGAACGAGGAATATGAGAGAATTGGATGAGCATCCCGAATTGAACAAACATATAAGAAGTTCATAGAATGTGTTGAATGTGTATTTGGACTCATGAAGTAATGTTTAAATGAATTTTGATAACACAACCGTGTGTTATAACACACGTTAGGGGTAGATGGTAGCTAGGCTTATGAAAAGAGTGATTTTATTACCTAAAGCAGTTAATGTCTAACAAGCTGTTATTAATTTGACTGTTAGTATTAAATACAAATGATTTAAAAACAGAGCCAATTATTATGACTTGATCTGAAGGCAACGCAATCAGGGAACTCTTCCATCAGAGCCAGTTATTATGACTTGATCTGAAGCTAACACAATCAGGGAACTCTTCCATCAGAGCCAGTTATTATGACTTGATCTGAAGCTAACACAATCAGGGAACTCCTCCATCAGAGCCAATTATTATGACTTGATCTGAAGGCAACACAATCAGGGAACTCTTCCATCAGAGCCAGTTATTATGACTTGATCTGAAGCTAACACAATCAGGGAACTCTTCCATCAGAGCCAGTTATTATGACTTGATCTGAAGCTAACACAATCAGAGAACTCTTCCATCAGAGCCAGTTATTATGACTTGATCTGAAGCTAACACAATCAGAGAACTCTCCCATCAGAGCCAGTTATTATGACTTGATCTGAAGCTAACACAATCAGAGAACTCTTCCATCAGAGCCAGTTATTAAGACTTGATCTGAAGCTAACACAATCAGAGAACTCTTCCATCAGAGCCAGTTATTATGACTTGATCTGAAGCTAACACAATCAGAGAACTCTTCCATCAGAGCCAGTTATTATGACTTGATCTGAAGATTACACAATCAGGGAACTCTTCCATCAGAGCCAGTTATTATGACTTGATCTGAAGCTAACACAATCAGGGAACTCTTCCATCAGAGCCAGTTATTATGACTTGATCTGAAGCTAACACAATCAGAGAACGCTTCCATCAGAGCCAGTTATTAAGACTTGATCTGAAGAGTACACAATCAGGGAATTCTTCCATCAGAGCCAGTTATTATGACTTGATCTGAAGCTAACACAATCAGGGAACTCTTCCATCAGAGCCAGTTATTATGACTTGATCTGAAGCTAACACAATCAGGGAACTCTTCCATCAGAGCCCGTTATTAAGACTTGATCTGAAGCTAACACAATCAGGGAACTCTTCCATCAGAGCCAGTTATTATGACTTGATCTGAAGCTAACACACTCAGGGAACTCTTCCATCAGAGCCAGTTATTATGACTTGATCTGAAGCTAACACAATCAGAGAACTCTTCCATCAGAGCCAGTTATTAAGACTTGATCTGAAGATAACACAATCAGAGAACTCTTCCATCAGAGCCAGTTATTAAGACTTGATCTGAAGCTAACACAATCAGAGAACTCTTCCATCAGAGCCAGTTATTATGACTTGATCTGAAGCTAACACAATCAGGGAACTCTTCCATCAGAGCCAGTTATTATGACTTGATCTGAAGCTAACACAATCAGGGAACTCTTCCATCAGAGCCAGTTATTAAGACTTGATCTGAAGCTAACACAATCAGGGAACTCTTCCATCAGAGCCTGTTATTATGACTTGATCTGAAGCTAACACAATCAGGGAACTCTTCCATCAGAGCCAGTTATTATGACTTGATCTGAAGCTAACACAATCAGAGAACTCTTCCATCAGAGCCAGTTATTAAGACTTGATCTGAAGATTACACAATCAGGGAACTCTTCCATCAGAGCCAGTTATTATGACTTGATCTGAAGCTAACACAATCAGGGAACTCTTCCATCAGAGCCAGTTTTATGACTTGATCTGAAGCTAACACAATCAGGGAACTCTTCCATCAGAGCCAGTTATTATGACTTGATCTGAAGCTAAAACAATCAGAGAACTCTTCCATCAGAGCCAGTTATTAAGACTTGATCTGAAGATAACACAATCAGAGAACTCTTCCATCAGAGCCAGTTATTAAGACTTGATCTGAAGCTAACACAATCAGAGAACTCTTCCATCAGAGCCAGTTATTAAGACTTGATCTGAAGATAACACAATCAGAGAACTCTTCCATCAGAGCCAGTTATTAAGACTTGATCTGAAGATAACACAATCAGAGAACTCTTACATCAGAGCCAGTTATTATGACTTGATCTGAAGCTAAAACAATCAGAGAACTCTTCCATCAGAGCCAGTTATTAAGACTTGATCTGAAGATAACACAATCAGAGAACTCTTCCATCAGAGCCAGTTATTAAGACTTGATCTGAAGCTAACACAATCAGAGAACTCTTCCATCAGAGCCAGTTATTAAGACTTGATCTGAAGATAACACAATCAGAGAACTCTTCCATCAGAGCCAGTTATTAAGACTTGATCTGAAGATAACACAATCAGAGAACTCTTACATCAGAGCCAGTTATTAAGACTTGATCTGAAGCTAACACAATCAGAGAACTCTTCCATCAGAGCCAGTTATTAAGACTTGATCTGAAGATAACACAATCAGAGAACTCTTACATCAGAGCCAGTTATTAAGACTTGATCTGAAGCTAACACAATCAGGGAACTCTTCAATTCAAAAAAATCCATCACAAAATATCCACTCCAAGCTTTTTTCTGGGCGATTTTTATTAAAAATGATATGATGAAAAGATGACAAGATAAGAAGATGACAAGATGAAAAGATGAAAAGATGACAAGATGAAAAGATGACAAGATGAAGAAATGAAATGAAGAAAAGATGAAAAGATGTCAAGATGACAAGATGATAAAAAAGTCCCTTAAAACTCATCTGTTTAGGTCCGCCTATGACCTGTGATGCACCCTCCTTGCCCTGCCTCATTTTCTGTTTCGGGTTGATCCTGAAGTATAGGCCAAAACGTGTCAAAGTGTCCTCGTTTCATAGCCATTTTCATTGTTTCTATAGTATAGTAGTTACTATCATAGTGCCTCATTTTTATTTTACTTAGTTTACATGTTTTTAATAATTGTAAAGCGCTTAGAGCTTTATGGTAAGCGCTATATAAAAATGCCTAAATAAATAAATAAATAAATAAATAAGATGAAAAGATGAAATGAAGAAAAGATGAAAAGATGACAAGATGAAAAGATGACAAAATGATAAGATGAAAAGATGTCAAGATGACAAGGTGACTAAATGACAAGATGTCAAGATGACAAGGTGAGTAAATGACAAGATGTCAAGATGACAAGGTGACTAAATGATCTGATGTCAAGATGACAAGGTGACTAAATGACAAGATGTCAAGATGACAAAGTGACTAAATGACAAGATATCAAGATGGCAAGGTGACTAAATGACAAGATGTCAAGATGCCAAGATGACAAGGTGACTAAATGACAAGATGTCAAGATGCCAAGATGACAAGGTGACTAAATGACAAGATGTCAAGATGACAAGGTGAGTAAATGACAAAATGTCAAGATGATAATATGACTAAATGACAAGATGTCAAGATGACAATGTGAATAAATGACAAGAGGTCAAGATGGCAAGGTAACTAAATGACAAGATGCCAAGATGTCAAGATGACAAGATGAGTAAATGAAAAGATGTCAAGATGACAAGGTGACTAAATGACAAGATGTCAAGACGTCAAGAAGACAAGATGACTAAATGACAAGCTGTCAAGATGACAAGGTGACTAAATGACAAGATGTCAAGATGAAAAGGTGTCTAAATGACAAGATGACAAGACGTCAAGATGATTAAACGACAAGATGTCAAGATGACAAGGTGACTAAATGATAAGATGTCAAGATGATAAGGTGACTAAATGACAAGATGTCAAGATGACAGATGACTAAATGACAAGAAGCCCCTCAATATGACAAATCTTTAGCGTTAGGTTTCAAATGATTTTTTTTTTAAAAATGTATAACAGTTAACGCAGTGATATTGGTTAAACCTTCATCTGAAATCGTCAATCTCAAGGTGTGCTACTGGTCAAACCTTAAGCTAAAAGTGTCAACCTCAAGGCATCCTATTAAGTTAAACCTTCACTTTAAATTCTCAATCTCGAGGCTCCCTTTTGTGTGAAGATTCAAATGTTCTATGAGATCTATGTCAGTTGCATCTCTACAAGTTTCCTTACAGCAAATACAAGACCCCCCCTCCCCCCCCCTTGAAGCTGATAGGGTGTTTTTTTTACAAAACTATTTTAATGGGTTTCCATTGCCTTAAACTTAAACAAGAAGCCGTGCTTTGATTGGTCTGGGCGTATCACGGCCTAGAAACGTCAACACCAGTCAAGTTTTCAGTAATTGTGTCTCGAGCCCTTTGTGTCCTGGCATAAGCTGTAGGAATGATGTCCCTGAGTCCAACGTAGCGAATAGCTTTGATTTTTTTTTTCCGGTCATCAATTGAAATTCAATAAATCAAAGGTCGTCTGTAGGAAGGTGGTATATAGGAAGGTGGCCAGTAGGAACGTGGACTGTGTCGGAAGCTGGTCTGTAGGAATGTGGTCTGTAGGAATGTGGTCTGTAGGAAGGTGGTCTGTAGGAAGTTGGTCTGTAGGAATGTGGTCTGTAGGAAGGTGGTCTGTAGGGAGTTGGTCTGTAGGAACTGGTCTGTAGGAATGTGGTCTGGTGGAAGGTGGTCTGTAGGAAGGTGGTCTGTAGGAATGTGGTCTGTAGGAAGGTGGTCTGTAGGAAGGTCGTCTGTAGGAAGGTGGTCCGTAGGAATGTGGTCTGTAGGAAGGTCGTCTGTAGGAAGGGGGTCTGTAGGAAGGTTGTCTGTAGGAAGGGGGTCTGTAGGAAGGTGATGTGTAAGAAGGTGGTCTGTAGGAAGGTTGTCTGTAGGAAGGTTGGATATAAAATGAAAAGTAATTGTTGGGGCTTTAAAAAAACAACAACCAAACAATAGAATATAAAGAGTGAAAATTTGTGTGAAGTGTTCAATATCTATTCAAGTCCATATTTTTATTGGGATCATTAGTGACAGTGACAGAGACGCACACTTGGAAACGATTGCCAATGTGCAATGAATAAAACATAGACTGAATTAACATACTGAGTGAAAAAGAACAGAGATTCCATATTGCCCTTCGAATCTTTGCATGGTTCTAATTTAATATTGTGTTCTTCATTATATGCTTTATTCATCGACTCAAATGCGTAATTTCGAAATATTTAGTTTTAAACTTGTATATCCTACAACTATGACCATGAGAAATACAACGTTAAATGAAACGGTTGCATTTTTGTGTGCAACCAAACAAAACGCAAATGAGTGTTTTTTTTCAAAATCAATTGACGTCAGTATAAATGACAAATGGCATTTGACCAATGACAACCGTTAACTTTAATCTAACATACAAGAACCCAAAGGTTAATGAGTGCATCGCTTTATTATGATTTGCTGATCGGTTTTTTTAGTTTTCTAATTGTTATGTATGACAGTCTCCCTTAACCAGGTCATGTAAGATGACCCTTTTAATCTTGTCCACGGCCCGAGGCTATTCGATTGTTGACTTGTGGCTTCAACTGAGTTATGGGAGTTGAAGTCTTGGTATCAGGAGTTGATCTCATCAGCAGGAGTCAGAGGCTAATCAAATATCAAAATACATTAAACAAAATATAAAAAAATGCAGTAATCAGATTTGTAAAATACAGTAAATAAATTTCACAATAAAGTGTCCTGGCAGATGATGTTTTACAGTGTCATGGCAGATGATGTTTTACAGTGTCATGGCAGATGATGTTTTACAGTGTCATGGTAGATGATGTTTTACAGTGTTATGGCAGATGATGTTTTACAGTGTCCTGGCAGATGATGTTTTACAGTGTCCTGGCAGATGATATTTTACAGTGTCCTGGCAGATGATGTTTTACAGTGTCCTGGTAGATGATGTTTTACAGTGTCATGGCAGATGATGTTTTACAGTGTCCTGGTAGATGATGTTTTACAGTGTCCTGGTAGATGATGTTTTACAGTGTCCTGGCAGATGATGTTTTACAGTGTCCTGGTAGATGATGTTTTACAGTGTCCTGGCAGATGATGTTTTACAGTGTCCTGGTAGATGATGTTTTACAGTGTCCTGGCAGATGATGTTTTACAGTGTCCTGGCAGATGATGTTTTACAGTGTCCTGGCAGATGATGTTTTACAGTGTCCTGGTAGATGATGTTTTACAGTGTTCTGGCAGATCATGTTTTACAGTGTTCTGGCAGATCATGTTTTACAGTGTCCTGGCAGATGATGTTTTACAGTGTCCTGGCAGATGATGTTTTACAGTGTCCTGGCAGATGATGTTTCACAGTGTCATGGCAGATAGTGTTTTACAGTGTCATGGGAGATGATGTTTTACAGTGTCATGGCAGATGATGTTTTACAGTGTCAAGGCAGATGATGTTTTACAGTGTCATGCTAGATGATGTCTTACAGTGCCATGGCAGATGATGTTTTAGTGTCATGGCAGATAGTGTTTTACAGTGTCATGACAGATGATGTTTTACAGTGTCCTGGTAGATGATGTTTTACAGTGTCCTGGCAGATGATGTTGTACAGTGTCCTGGCAGATGATGTTTTACAGTGTCATGGCAGATGATTTTTTACAGTGTCCTGGCAGATGATGTTTCACAGTGTCATGGCAGATAGTGTTTTACAGTGTCATGGAAGATGATGTTTTACAGTGTCATGGCAGATGATGTTTTACAGTGTCCTGGCAGATGATGTTTTACAGTGTCATGCTAGATGATGTTTTACAGTGCCATGGCAGATGATGTTTTACAGTGTCATGGCAGATAGTGTTTTACAGTGTCATGACAGGTGATGTTTTACAATGACATAGCAGATGCTGTTTTACAGTGTCATGCCAGATGGTGTTTTACAGTGTCATGGTAGATGATGTTTTACAGTGTCATGGTAGATGATGTTTTACAGAGTCATGGCAGATGATGTTTTACAGTGTTATGGCAAATAGTGTTTTACAATGACCTTGCAGATGATGTTTTACAGTGTCCTTGCAGATGATGTCTTTCAGTGTCATGGCAGATGATGTTTTACAGTGTCATGGTAGATGATGTTTTACAGTGTCCTGGCAATGATGTTTTACAGTGTCCTGGCAGATGATGTTTTTTAATAACCTGTTACGTACCGCTTTTATGGGTAGATAATTTAATATCTGTTTTGGGCTATATGGCTCGTGACAATCAGTACAAAACTATGGACGACGCCATTAATTCAATAAAGTAATAAAGAACGTATCTAAACTAGGGCTAATTACAAATAATAATTCATTAAGTTAACTTAACAATACAAAATCAAATAGAATAAAACTAAGGCTATTCAGTAAGAGTACAACAATGACTTGGTACGAGTACAATGTTTGAATGTACACACACATGCACAGTACATATAACGTGCACTATCTGCGATCAGTACAGTATGTCAGCCTATTAGTCTTGCCGTCTTCATCTACCTCTCTCTCTTTCTCGCAGTCTCTAGCTCCATATTCTTCAACTCCCTATCGTTTTCCTCCTACTCTATCTGTAGCTCCTTCTGTGCTTCTAGCTCCATTTGTTTCAGCCTCAGTTTGAGCTCCACACTCAGATCATTTGGTTGTGTGACTGAGGCCAGTTCATACTCAGACAACTAACCTATCAAAGAGATCCGAACATACAAAAAAAGTGTGCCCCGGCTTAGCATGGAAACCAGATCAATACGCTCATTGTTACAAACACAATATCTCATTTGCTCTGCCGACCATCCCAGAATTGTGAAAGAATTGTTTTGAAATGACAGAATCTCATATGAAATTTTACGTCCACATCTCGGGGCCATTAGAGATTCAGCGCAGTGACAGACGGGATATAACGGATTGTTGTAACTTGATGATGTAATCATGACGCACATCCGGAACGTTGTTATGGCGTCAACTTAGAAGGGCCGGTATGGGTTAATTGAAGCAAAACGCGCGACTTAATAATAAAATGGCTTCTCTAGCATAATGACAGAGGGCGGAGTCAGACGAGTCCATGACTTAATAATAACATGGCGTCACTAGTATATGAAAGTGGGTGGAGTAAGACGAGCCCATGACTTAATAATAACAAGCCTTCACTAGTATATGAAAGCGGGCGGAGTCAGACGAGCCCATGACTTAATAATGACAAGCCTTCACTAGTATATGAAAGCGGGCGGAGTCAGACGACTCCATGACTTAATAATGACAGAGGGCGGAGTCAGACGAGTCCATGACTTAATAATAACAAGCCTTCACTAGTATATGAAAGTGGGCGGAGTAAGACGAGTCCATGACTTAATAATAACAAGCCTTCACTAGTATATGAAAGCGGGCGGAGTCAGACGAGTCCATGACTTAATAATAACAAGCCTTCACTTAGTATATGAAAGTGGTTGGAGTAAGACGAGTCCATGACTTAATAATAACAAGCCTTCACTTAGTATATGAACGTGGCTGCAGTAAGACGAGTCCATGACTTAATAATAACAAGCCTTCACTTAGTATATGAAAGTGGCTGGAGTAAGACGAGTCCATGACTTAATAATAACAAGCCTTCACTTAGTATATGAAAGTGGCTGGAGTAAGACGAGTCCATGACTTAATAATAACAAGCCTTCACTTAGTATATGAAAGTGGCCGGAGTCAGACGAGTCCATGACTTAATAATAACAAGCCTTCACTTAGTATATGAAAGTGGCTGGAGTAAGACGAGTCCATGACTTAATAATAACAAGCTTTCACTTAGTATATGAAAGTGGCCGGAGTCAGACGAGTCCATGACTTAATAATAACAAGCCTTCACTTAGTATATGAAAGTGGCCGGAGTCAGACGAGTCCATGACTTAATAATAACAAGCCTTCACTTAGTATATGAAAGTGGCCGGAGTAAGACGAGCCGTTCGGTCATTTTTTTGTCAATGTATTAAAGGGCGGCACTCTCGGCTCACTGGACGGCGCGCAGGGGTGGGAGAAAAGCATGTTTGACCTTGGTGGCACTGACCCCTACCTACGATACTGGAGGCTTTATAGATTTCCAGGGTCTTCCTTTATCAGGACAGTCAATAATGCAAATAACTTTAATTTCTAACTCTCAAATGAATAGAGCAGTTCAAGAAAAGAAAGTAGCATATGAATTAACACATTATGGAATCACGGACTGCCCGTTTTAGAATAGGCCCCTCAAATAATAGGCTATACAAAATATAGGTATTTAAAAAAAAAAAAAGGTATAACTGAGAATGACGAGTTTAGGCAAACATACCTCAATTAGATTAATACTTATTTGAAAATAAATGAAATGTTAATAAATATATATATTTTTTTTGTAACTAACATTTATTTATTAGTTTCCTTACTTAAACATCTACTTAATGAAAATACTCTCCAACTCAGAATGATTCCGTGGCGCAGAATTTTTGTTTTTTTTTTGTTTGCTCGGATTAAGGCTATATTTTAGTTCATTATTCATATACCATGTAACATATTGTGCTTATTTTATCCAATGTTCCGGCTACATATACATACCATTTGTGTGGACCGGTATTAATGGTGCTCATAAAACAATAGCAGGTGTGCTCAAGCTGTTTTCTCTTTTATTTGCAATTGTTTACATGTGATCCGTTCTCGGGTAAGCTGTACGTTTGTTAGCGTGATCTCATCAGTGTAGCAGTTGTTAGGAGCCAGAACTTTTCTCCACCCAGTGGATATTCAAGCATGGCATGAAACAGGTGCGTAGTTCACAAGGGTCCTTACTCGAGCTGTAAATATCGATTTTAGATATCCAGTATTTAAAACTGTTATCGGTTTTTTTTTTGTGGTTTTTTTTTTACAATGCACTCCCAACTGTTTTTCATAAAAAGATCAGCTTGACACATTTAATAAGATCGTGAGCAATTTTGCAATCTGTTTGAAGAGCAATCAAAGCAACTTATTTGACAGAGTTTGGTACCGAAACTTGACCTATTTTATAATCAGTGACCACTGTTATCGGCACCAACGCAAACTTGTTTATTTATAATTGGTATCTAAGGAGGGGCGTCTATCCCCCCTGAGTGGCGTCCATCCCCCATGAGTAACGGAGGTGAACCTCCCTTCACCCCCACCCAATCCCCCCCCCAGACCTTGCCCCTGGCCAATTCTGTGAACAGTCATGCCAGTCATGGTACTGGTGGTAAATTCGGTGTACAGGTCATGCCAGTCATAGTACTGGTGGTAAATTCTGTGTATAGGTCATGTCAGTCATAGTACTGGTGGTAAATTCTGTGTATAGGTCATGCCATTCACGGTACTGGTGGTAAATTCTGTGTATAGGTCATGTCAGTCATGGTACTGGTGGTAAATTCTGTGTATAGGTCATGCCAATCATGGTACT
Source organism: Lymnaea stagnalis (assembly GCA_964033795.1). Classification (NCBI taxonomy): domain Eukaryota; kingdom Metazoa; phylum Mollusca; class Gastropoda; family Lymnaeidae; genus Lymnaea; species Lymnaea stagnalis. The sequence continues at coordinate 6,444,997 of CAXITT010000001.1, read as the reverse complement.
GGTGGTAAATTCTGTGTATAGGTGATGCCAGTCATGGTACTGGTGTTTAATTCTGTGTATAGGTCATGCAAGTCAAGGTACTGGTGTTTAATTCTGTACATAGGTCATGTCAGTCATGGTACTGGTGGTAAATTCTGTGTATAGGTCATGCCAGTCATGGTACTGGTGTTTAATTCTGTGTATAGGTCATGTCAGTCATAGTACTGGTGTTTAATTCTGTGTATAGGTCATGCCAGTCATGGTACTGGTGTTTAATTCTGTGTATAGGTCATGCCAGTCATAGTACTGGTGTTTAATTCTGTGTATAGGTCATGCCAGTCATGGAACTGGTGTTTAATTCTGTGTATAGGTCATGCCAGTCATGGTACTGGTGTTTAATTCTGTGTATAGGTCATGCCAGTCATAGTCCTGGTGTTTAATTCTGTGTATAGGTCATGCCAGTCATGGTACTGGTGTTTAATTCTGTGTATAGGTCATGCCAGTCATGGTACTGGTGTTTAATTCTGTGTATAGGTCATGCCAGTCATGGAACTGGTGTTTAATTCTGTACATAGGTCATGTCAGTCATGGTACTGGTGGTAAATTATGTGTATAGGTCATGCCAGTCATGGTACTGGTGGTAAATTCTGTGTATAGGTCATGCCAGTCATGGTACTGGTGGTAAATTCTGTGTATAGGTCATGTCAGTCATAGTACTGGTGGTAAATTCTGTGTATAGATCATGCCAGTCATGGTACTGGTTTTTAATTCTGTGTATAGGTCATGCTAGTCATAGTACTGGTGTTTAATTCTGTACATAGGTCATGTCAGTCATGGTACTGGTGGTAAACTCTGTGTATAGGTCATGCCAGTCATGGTACTGGTGGTAAATTCTGTGTATAGGTCATGTCTGTCATAGTACTGGTGGTAAATTCTGTGTATAGGTCATGCCAGTCATGGAACTGGTGTTTAATTCTGTGTCTGTGTAAAGGTCATGCAAGTCATAGTGTTGGTGTTTAATTCTGTGTATAGGTCATGCCAGTCATGGTACTGGTTATTAATTCGGGAGCGCACTTTGATTACCATAAACATTAGCCGTCCTCACATTTCCAGTTAAACAACTGTTGGAACATTGTTGACTGTAAAGTAATAAAATTGATAAAAAAAACGATAACACTCTGACCGATAGCTCAATGAACACCTGCTAATGATCTTCAGCAAATCCAATTATCATCGTAAACCTGTGATTTCTATCGATTTAATTATTACAGGTGAGGACTGTTCGGGCGTCTCGATGGCTTAGTGGTCGAAACGAGTGTCATTTCATACAGAGGGTGGAGTTCAAATCCCAACTAGGCCAGACAATTATTATTATTTTTAAAAAAATATTGTATCGGCTCAGAAACAGATAATCCAGGTAGCTATCGAGACAACGTAGACCAAGGCATTCATTGACACAAGATAGACCAAGGCGGCCATTGAGACAAGATAGTCCGAGGGCAGCTATTGAGACAGTGTCCCCAGTGAATACATACAACTATTTTAAAACTCAGAGACGACGCAGCGACTAGATTTCTGTTTTTTAAATCAACATTTCCAATATCCATTACCCCCTTCCCATGTGATTCGCTCTTTGATAAACGGTTCTGATGTTATTACAAACCGCGCTTGATAACCCTTCCGATTAAACTGTTTCCCCGTCTGGAGATTTGGACGGTTCTATTTAAAGTATTTTAACTGTTGCCGTCTGCTGTCAAGTTGTAAATCTCTTTCAATAGTTCAGAGCGGGTCAATTGGTTTGAAACTTAGTGAGATTAATCCATTTTAAAAAAAATAAGTTTACTATTTTTAAATTTTAATACTTTTTTGAAAAAAATATTTTTTTTTTAGTGTAGTCTAATTAAATAGTTTTCAAATTGAAAAACACAAATCTTGTATGTGAAGCAATTTCACAATTTTTATGTTTTATTTTTTAGAGATAAACAAAAAGGTCGAACATACGTTTTAGCGACTTATAGTATGGACTACAATATCTGGGTATAATAAGCTGAATGAATGATGTTCCTCTAGCGTTACAAGATATGGTACATGGTGATATAGTGTGAACATCTGGCTTGTCCATAGCTTATTATAAGATGTGGTAGTGTGGTTATGTATGGTAGCTTGGCTATATAATATGGTAGCATGGCTAGATAAAGTAGCATGGTTAAATATGAAGCATGGTTAGATAAAGTAGCATTGTTAGATATGGTAGCATAGGTAGATATGGTGGTTTGATTAGATATGGTACCATGTTTATATATAATATATGGAAGCATGTTTAGATAAAGTAGCATTGTTACATGTGGTAGCATAGGTAGATATGGTGGTTTGATTAGATATGGTAGCATGGTTAGACATGGTAGCAGGGTTATATATGGTAGCATGGTGATATATGTTAGCATGGTTAGATTTTTTAGCATGGTTATATAAGGTAGCATGGGTAGATAAAGTAGCATTGTTACATATGGAAGCATAAGTAGATATGGTGGTTTGATTAGATATGGTAGCATGTTTATACATGGTTTCATGGTTATATATTATGGCAGCAGAGTTAGATTTGTTGGCATGATTAGACATGGTAGCAGGGTTATAAATGGTAGCTCGGTTATATATGGTAGCATGGTTTGATCTGGCATTTTGGTTAGATATGGTTACATGGTTATATATTATGGCTGCATGGTTAGATATACACGATCACCATACGAGCGGGTGCTACATTTTCCGGGTTGTTAACCAGCATAACAACCTGATGTCACCTTAGAGCTGGTCGAGTCACCACTTCCTCGGTGGAAGCCGACGCGATCAAGTTAACTCGATTACCCCAGCACCGGCTCTCGTGCATTATAAAGGGGTAGATAATCTAGTGGGGTGCAGGACGACATTATGTCCCCGTGCAACGTTCAACAGGCCTTTTGCCAGAGATGAGGGGAAATAACTTGAGATGCAGTTTATTTAAAGACATTTTATTTAGCTTCATTTGTCCTCAACATCTGCTGCAGATAGCTCGGTACAAGGTATTTTATTACTTCCGTACCCCAACCCAGCACTCACGTACAGATGTGTAACTGTACCATGAGACTTATAAAAATAGAACAATCTTTGTAAGGGAAATGTTTACTGCGACACCGTCTCTTTCAGACCAGTCAGTAAGCCCCACTGTGTCAGCCTACATAAAATCCTTCTTATGTAAAACCTTCTGCTGTAAAATAACTTTCTTCTGTAAAACATACATTAAAAACAATGATGGAAAAAAGCCACATCAGACGGTCTGTAGGCAAAAAGACACCCCAATAACACTGTCGTCACCCCCATAAAGACATGATTTTCCGCTTGGGTGGGGGGGGTTGTTAAAGTAATTATTGTATCTGCTAAGAGATCTTAAAAGAGGCCTTAGGGCACTTAGAATGGTGAGCCCGTGGGCAACTTACCACAGAACTGCACCAACTTCTCTGTACACCAACAGGCTTCTTGTCCCGCACCAACTTCTCTGTACACCAACAAGCTCCTTGTCCCGCACCAATTTCTCTGTACACCAACAGGCTTCTTGTCCCGCACCAACGTCTCTGTACACCAACATGATTCTTGTCCCGCAGTAACTTCTCTGTACACCAACAAGCTTCTTGTCCCGCACCAACCTCTCTGTACACCAACAGGCTTCTTGTCCCGCAGTAACTTCTCTGTACACCAACATGATTCTTGTCCCGCAGTAACTTCTCTGTACACCAACAGGCTTCTTGTCCCGCACCAACTTCTCTGTACACCAACATGATTCTTGTCCAACACCAACTTCTCTGTACACCAACAAGCTGCTTGTCCTGCACAAACTTATCTTTACACCAACAGGCTTCTTGTCCCGCACAAAATTCATTGTACACCAACACCCTTCTTGTCCTGCAAAAACGTCTCTGTACATCAACAAGCTTTTTGTCCTCCACCAATTTCCCTGTGCACTAACAGGCTTTCTACCCCTTCCCAAAGACAAGCTAATAGATTATCTGGATAAACCTGTTTGAAAACTGTCAAGCTCCATTATTGATGACAAAGTGAGTGAACTTGGGACTTTACCGACCTTGACCTAACCTTCAGCGCCTTACTTCCCAATTCCTACGCGCCAAAGTTAAAATGTGAAACCAAACCTCACCGAGACTTGAGACCAAAAAGTCTATTGATTAATCTACAACAAATGGGCTTTTCTGAGGCTTTTTAGGTCAGACCAACAGAGATCAATGCCCTATGAGGCGTTACAAGAAAGCGGAAGTGTGAGACCATAGCTGAAAAGCGCCCCGACACTTTCTCATTAAACACATCGTTAAGAGATTCTCTTCTGTTCACCGCGCTAGGAAAATGACAGGCTAGTGACGTTAGGCGTAAATTAATCAGCCAGCCATGGTAAATTAAAATTCGCTCAAACACAGAAATCAAGATCATTTGAGAATGATCATACGATTCGTAGGACGGCGCTCAAAGATATCTCAGTGAACGTACTTTAGAAAAGACAAACTGTTAAGATGAGCTGGTCGTAATGTTGGTCTTTGATTACAACTCAACATGTCCATCACGTTAAATTTAAAAATTAACAAAGCCCTATCAACAGAGTTTTTCGTATAAATACTTTATAAAATGTGTCATCGCGCCCAGGGGGATGGGGCTGAAATTTTGACAAACATGCACTCCAGTAACGCACTGTATAATAATCCCAAATTAGCGCTCCCACCTTCAAGGCTCGCAAGCTCAATTTTTTTTTCACACAAGCCTGAACTATCTTAATAATCCGCTTTTACACCAACGATTTATTTCACCATTTCAGAAAAAAAAAAAAATTACGCACGAAACGCACTTGCGAGATTTTTTTAACTCAAAGAATCTCATTTAGAATCCCATTATCGGGAATTTAGTAAAATATGTTGTCATCGGCAACGAGTGCATGTGCCAAGTTTCAGCTCGATAGCTTGACGGTAAGTGGGTCAATTAAACGTCCGAATATTTTGCCAGCCAGCCACCCAGCCAGCCACCCACGAACAAAAGCGAAGTTAGTATAAAGGATTAAAAAAAAAAAAAGAGACACTCTTCAGATCTGCTTGACTCGGATCTTTCTAGCGTCGGTAGTTGCCTTGGCATCATTGTTCATTCTATAATCACTCATTTGACTTCCGGTACTTCTTATTAAGTATGGACCATCCACTTCGGTTGTCAGGGCAACAATGATAATATTATTAAACTTAGTGTACACAATGTAGCAAGCTGTCATAGATGATAAACTTTGACATGGGTCAGGGTGCTGTAGTCTAGGTTTTAAAAACAAATCAAATTAAAAATTAGCGTTAATAATTACATCACATATATTCAGAATTTTTTTCATTAGAAATACTTCAGTTGACGTATGCAAAGTAATGTCACTATCAAGCAGATATATGTAGCTAGATACAAACATTCTCAAGTAGGTATATGTTAGTTACATACAGACATTCTCAAGTAGGTATGTGTAGCCATGGGCGCCCGCAGAAAACTTTCTTAAGGGGGGGGGGGGATCGATTAACTTTCTGGGGGGGGGCAAAAAAATCGAATAACTTTCTAGGGGAGGGGGGGGGCAAAAATTTTTTAGTAATGTTTTAATGTAGTTTTAATTTACTGTAGCGTATTTGTATGGTGAACGAACGGACAGGACATCAGCTTAGTTACTTTCTCTTTATTTTCTCTTTACTTTAATAAATTTTTGGTGTAAAATTTTTTATCCAATCAATCCAGGGGGGGGGGGCAAGTGCCCACCTTGCCACCCCCCCCCTGCGGGCGCCCATGTGTGTAGCTACATAAGGCATTCTCAAGTAAATATCTATAGCCACTTTCAGACATCTATTTTATGTCTATATTTTAAAGGGACGAATAAACAGTTATATATTTTAGAACATTTCTTTTTTTTAAATCTCAATTCATCTGAATTGAAGACAATCGTTAGGTTGGAGTTCTAACATGAATATGTACTCTCTATGCGCACTCTTTCTTTATTATTTTACATCGAATTTTATAAACTAAAATTAAATGACAAAAAAAATAACACCATAATTTTAACGTGCCCCTTTTTACGCCAACAATTTGAGGCACTGTTCCAGTTGTGGGACTTTGTCATAATTTGGATCTTCCGACCCTTGTCATTAGTTATAAACTCACCACTACCCCTTTTTTTCTCCATCACAGTTTGCCAACACTATTATTTTCCATGCTTTCAACACTCAAACAGCCTTCCAACACTTCCAACACTTCCAACACTCATACAACCTTCCAACACATGCATCACTCATACAACCTTCCAACACATCCAAGACTCATACAACACTTCCAACACATCCAACACTCATACAACCTTCCAACACTTCCAACACATCCAACACTCGTACTACAATTCCAACAAATCCAACACTCATACAACCTTCCAAAGCATCCAACACTGATACAACCTTTCAACACTTAAAACACATCCAACACTCACACAACACTTCCAACACATCCAACACTCACACAACACTCCCAACACAACCAACACTCACACAACACTTCCACCACATCCAACACTCATACAACACTTCAAACACATCAAACACTCACACAACACTTCCAACACATCCAACACTCATACAACACTTCCAACACATCCAACACTCATAAAACCTTCCAACACATCCAACACTCATACAACCTTCCAACACTTCCAACACTCATACAACACTTTCAATACTCATACAACATTCCAACACTTCAAACAAATCCAACACTCATACAACCTTCCTGCACTTCCAACACTCATACAACCTTCCAACACATCCAACACTCATACAACACTTCCAACACTTCCAACACTTCCAACACATCCAAGACTCATAAAACACTTCCAACACTTCCAACACTCATACAACCTTTCAACATTTCCAACACTCATACAAACTTCCAACACATCCAACACTCATATAACACTCATACAACACTCCCAACACTCATACAACACTTTCCATACTTCCAACACTCATACATCCTTCCAACACATCCAACACTCATACAACACATCAACACTCATACAACCTTCCAACACTTATACAACCTCCCAACACTTACGACACTCATGCAACCTTCCAACACTCATACAACTTTCCAACACATCCAACACTCATACAACCTTCCAACACATCCAACACTCATACAACCTTCGAACATTTCCTACACTCATACAACCTTCCAACATTTCCAACACTTAAACAACACTTCCAACACATCCAACACTCGTACAACCTTCCAAACACATCCAACACTCAAACAACCTTCCAACACATCCAACACTCATACAACCTTCCAACACATCCAACACTTTAAAACCTCTGAAAATCATATTTCAACCGAGCCAACAATTACTGGCATATTCAACATCCAGGCAATTCTCTGATAGTTTATACTTCCGGCCACAAATCCAGCGGACCGATCACCCAGAAGAGATTTAGATTAGTCCGACCATTCCAACCACCTCTCTCACTAGCTTTTAAAAAAAACAAAAAAAAACTGAAGGTCTCTCAGCGAGAGCGGTAATAGGAAAATCAATCGCCACTTGATGACTGGACACTGAGACAGAGGCGGAGTCAGATGGTTAAGAGGAAGTGGTGTTGTTGGGGTTTTATGTGCTACTTGAAGACCCCCTTGTTTTGTAATTAAGCATGAATCCGTCCATGGGATCCGCCACTGCCCAGGCGTTAAATCCCAGAACCGACTGTTTGGTCCCTTGACCTAAAGAATTCAGTAACAACATTTTGGTGGGAGGCTAATGGGACAATGAATTTGATAATACTTTTATTTATTTTTATTTTTTTTTGTCAGCCATTTTTTCCACCCGTAAGCCAGCGCTGAATTATCTCCGAGCAATCAGTTGGTTTATTCATACGTGTATATTTAGATGGTTTCTTTAAGGAAATATTCATGTTCTCTCTAAAATAAAAAAAAAAAAACTTGGTCGTTGTAAGTGCCATCTTGAACAGGAGCAACGCCTCCACTGTCTGTGTCATGATTTTAATGATAGGTGGCTTGGTTCAAACTCAACTTTAACCCAAGACTGAAACCGAAAGTGTCACGACACCAATGATTTGAACTGTCAGTATCATGACACCAATAATTTGAACTGTCAGTGCCATGACACCAATGATTGAACTGTCAGTGTCATGACACCAATGATTGAGCTGTCAGTGCGATGACACCAATGATTTGAACTGTCAGTGCCATGACACCAATGATTGAACTGTCAGTGCCATGACACCAATGATTTGAACTGTCAGTGCCATGACACCAATGATTTGAACTGTCAGTGCCATGACACCAATGATTTGAACTGTCAGTGCCATGACACCAATGATTTGAACTGTAAGTGTTATGACACCAATGATTTGAACTGTCAGTGTTATGACACCAATGATTTGAACTGTCAGTGCCATGACACCAATGATTTGAACTGTAAGTGTTATGACACCAGTGATTTGAACTGTCAGTGCCATGACACCAATGATTTTAACTGTCAGTGCCATGACACCAATGATTTGAACTGTCAGTGTTATGACACCAGTGATTTGAACTGTCAGTGTTATGACACCAATGATTTGAACTGTCAGTGCCATGACACCAATGATTTGAACTGTAAGTGTTATGACACCAGTGATTTGAACTGTCAGTGCCATGACACCAATGATTTGAACTGTCAGTGTTATGACACCAGTGATTTGAACTGTCAGTGCCATGCCACCAATGATTTGAACTGTCAGTGTTATGACACCAGTGATTTGAACTGTCACTGTTTTAAAACCGACGAGTTGAGTTGTTACGATTATGAGTAACTAATTTTACTATTCTTCTATATCTTAAGGGCCAGCGATCAATTTATTGATCATTTTGGCTCCTATGCATGTAGATGGGATTTGCAATGTTTCTGTTCCTGGTGTTGATGAGGAAATTTCACAGATTTCCAGTGCCACTTTGTGAGGGAATCATGCACTAGGGGTTGGAAAGCTTGAGGCAATAGACACAAATGTGTCTAGTGTTGTCGCCTCAACCGTTCCTTTTGAAAGCTTGTTCCAGTCCCTGATTGTCTTGGGCAGGAATGAGCAGCTCCTATACTGGCTTCTTGCTGGTATGAGCCTGAATTGCCTGTCATGGCCTCGTCGCTCTCTATGGGGGAGAGAGACGAGTTTCTGTTTATTGCTGGAACAGTGGACCAGCCCATTATTTATCTTGTACATCATGGAGAGCCTGGATTATTTATTGGCTGTTTCAAGGTCTAATTGCTGAGGAAGTGCAGACTGCACGAAAAATGAAATGAAACATTTCCGTACTTAGGAACTATCGTAAAACCCTTCAACGTTTTAAAGGAAAAATAAAACAGCATGTGTGTATTTCACGTTCTGTTTCTGTTCGACAGACTTATCAAACGTGCAATGACGTTGGTTTAGTTTCAAGTCTTGATACTCACACTCTCTGATCCGACTTCTGTATGATGTCAATATTTTCCTTGATGCGGTGAGCTCAGATGTCTTGGTCTATTATCTGAAGTAAGCCTAGATAAGATGGTCTATTATCTGAAGTAAGCCTAGATAAGATGGTCTATTATCTGAAGTAAGCCTAGATAAGATGTTCTGTTATCTGTTTAGCTAAACACATCACATCAAGGGGCTCTTTACCGAAAAATTTCTTGATCCGTCTCTGACCTAACTGCGAGAGAGTTCTATCACAAGAATACATGCAAACTATCCAACCTAACAAAGGGGACATCTATACAACGTAACAAAGGGGACATCTATTCAACGTAACAAAGGGGACATCTAGCCATTCAGCAAACAATGCAGGTTGTTGCACACATCTATCCATTCAGCAAACAATGCAGGTTGTTGCACACATCTATCCATTCAGCAAACAATGCAGGTTGTTGCACACATCTATCCATTCAGCAAACAATGCAGGTTGTTGCACACATCTATCCATTCAGCAAACAATGCAGGTTGTTGCACACATCTATCCATTCAGCAAACAATGCAGGTTGTTGCACACATCTATCCATTCAGCCAACAATGCAGGTTGTTGCACACATCTATCCATTCAGCCAACACTGCAGGCTGTTGCACACATCTATCCATTCAGCAAACAATGCAGGTTGTTGCACACATCTATCCATTCAGCAAACAATGCAGATTGATGCACACATCTGTCCATTCAGCCAACACTGCAGGTTGTTTCACACATCTATCCATTCAGCAAACAATGCAGGTTGTTGCATACATCTATCCATTCAGCAAACAATGCAGGTTGTTGCACACATCTATCCATTCAGCAAATATTGCAGATTGATACACACATCCATCCATTCAGCAAACACTGCAGATTGATACACACATCTTTCCATTCAGCAAACCCATTGCGGCTTGATTCTCAAATATTTAATTACAAGATTAAGATGCGTATTCAAGTCACTACTGGCGCAATATCTTACATATCTTTTGCTTCTGGTGCGTCCTGCCTCCTCTTCTAAGCAACCTCCGCCAATAAAACGCCAGATGTCTTATAGTACTAGTACTGAGTGAAGAAAAGACTCGTCCATGCGTGACGAGTTACCTGCGGTTAATTGGTTGATCTATTTTTCTCTTTAGGGTGAGGGGGCAATTATTCGGTGTTCATCGTCCGTGTTCCTCTGGCAGACAGCGACCTTCATGTGTACCATCTGCACTCCAGTCAATAGGTGACTTTGTCGTTTTAGAAGTATATTTTTTTAACTTCCCTGTTTTCCAGTCATTCTATCGGGGGTGCACACATGACCGGCTCAAGGCACCGGAAAATCGGGGAGTTGCCCAGGGCGCCACGTCTATAGGACACCATCAGCGATGTTTAAAAACTATTGAAAAGCATTGCACGTGGGTATGTTCGTACACAGGGCGTGGTGGTAAAAGTCGTTGCTGACTAAGGCGGCCGTTTCCTTTGTAGGTGCATTCAGTTTTTTTTTTTGTTTTTTTTATTTGCTATGGCGCCCGTTCCTGGTGACGGCGACTTCGATTTGACGGAGGCGACGGCGGTAGGTTTGTCAGCGTACTGCTTATCGGTGGACCTCTTTTTCGGCGACTTTTGGTCGTTTGGCAAAGATATTTATGGACCCGTCGCTGAGGAGGTGGCGAATTCGAATTTGCCGCTCACCAGAGTTTGAAATCGAATTTTAAGCTATGCTGAGCGGTGAATATTCAGCGTCCTAGAGCGAATAAACTCGGTGTGATCCCTTGAGTTCGAAGTTTAGTTTAATAATTAGATTATACTTGATATATTAAAATAAATTTATTAAAATCGTGATTTGATTAATATACTACACTCGGTAAATAATTTAATTATCTCTCTTTGCAACACTTTAATAATTGATTCACTGTGTAAACATGCATCAAAAACTTAAAATTAGTTGAGTTCTGCTGAATGTTTCAACGCCAGTAAATATGAAATTACCGGGATTTAAGTTTCAGAAATGTCTGCGTCTGACCTTATAGTGCGACATGAAGCAGAAGCACGTGTATCCAAAACAGAAGAGTATGTTCTTTTAGTCATAATAAATGTCTCATATGATATCTTATGCAGGATAAATGTTGCTATCAAAGCTATGCAGGGCGCTGTGTCAAACTATCTATTGCAGTTTTACCAATGAATAGGGTAACCGATTATTTAATGGATTGTCGTGAAAATGGATTTGGAAATGCTGTAGCGTAAGCAAAAAAAAAAAAAACAATCTACAGAATGGTATGCAAAACCAATTTTTTATCACGAAAGAAGAAGAAAGGGAATGAGGCTGTTTGAAGATGAGTGCACTGACAAGGTTGCAAATACAGATGATACGTAATTATTTTTTAATCACATGTTCCATGTAATACTTGACAGAGATATCAATTCTCTATCGGAGAGATTTGAACAGTTGAAAAACTTCAATAACACATTGGGATTTTTAAATGACCTTAACAAAAATCTGACAGACAAATACAAGCTCAAAGCAGCATGTCAAGGTTCGGAGAATAAGTAAAGGTATAAGGATACTGCCGGAGATTTCCGTAAATAGGCCCACCCGAACTTAAGCCCATGGGCCTGTATACGGAAAGTCTTTGGCCCATGGGCTTATCTTAGTTTAAAAATTATTAAACCCACATACCGAAACTTCTGATGGATCGTCACTGTCCTTAAGTATTATAAAATTAAATTTTAATGTTTTTTTTTATTGTTGGTAAACATAAAACTTCAAACGATAAACGTAAAACCAAAATTGTATTATTTTCGGAATATTTTATGGGAAATTATTTCCGGGAAAAAAATGTTTTTTTTAACCCAGACATGCATTTCCGTTTCCGTTTATGATTCGATAAGCGTTCTTTAAAACATGCCTCCAAAAAGAAAATCCTACACAATCGCCAATAACTTGGATATCATTAAGAAACTAGAGAAGGAATGTGGAGGGATATTAGTCTAGCATCTAGAGAGACTGGTATAGATAGGACACGAATAAGAGAGTGGTTAAAACAAAAAAAAATGATTTGTGCCAGGGAGAAGATAAGAAAAGAAAAAGACAGATTGGAGGTGGAAGGCCAGCCTTTCAAGAAAGGTTAGAACATGATTTGTTTGACTGTTTTGTAAAAAACAGGGAGCAAAAGAAAAGTATCAACTATAAGGATATAAGTGAGAAGGCACTTGCATTGAAAGAAGAATTTGAAGTCGGCGATGATTTTAAATGCTCTGATTAATGGATCTATATTTTTTTTTTGTCAGAGGCATAACTTAAGTTCACAAAGAATAAATCACCATGGCCAACAAGATGACAGAGATAAAATGGGGATTAAAAGGACAGTGAAAAATGACATGGATTGTGTGCATGCAGCAACGGTCGGACTTATCGATGATGACATTTTCAACATGGACGAGACCCCATGCTATGTTGACATGATTGGGAGTTCAACGTTGCATTGTGTTGGTGACAAAAATGTTGACGGCATGAACACAGGGCATGAAAAGACAAGGTATACAGTGATTTTATGCATAAGTGCTTCTGGTCGGGTAATACTGAAAGGACTTAAAAATGTACCGAAATGTGACATTCCGGAAAATATTTTTTTAACAGTGTCAAAGGGCGGCTCCATGACAGAGGATCTAATGATGGAATGGCTAGAAAATGTCTACAAAAGAAAAGGGCCTTATTTCGCAACGAGAAAATCGTTGTTGATCATGGACAGTCACAGGTCCCACACAAGTGAAGCTGTTCTTGCAGCATATACACACATAAATGCAACTGTCAAACTTATTCCTGCCAAAACAACATCATTCCTACAGCCCTTAGATGCTGGTGTCAATTTCCCATTTAAGGCTATTTTAAAGCAGAAATGGAAAGATTGGTTTGAAAATGGAGTGAAGGAATATACACGAGGTGGATACAGGAAAAACCCATCGTATGAACAATTACTTCAAATGGGGTCAGAAAGCGTAAAAATTATCTCACCTGAATACAAACGAAAATCATTTAGTGCATGTCGGGTAATACGTGAAGACGACAAGCATCTCAAGCAGCGATTGAAAGCTGTAATCAGTGTTGAAGCTGAAGAAGGTATCAGGCGTGCACATAAACAGAGCGATGATGAAGAAGAGTCTGATGACCCTTTTAAAGATCTTACAGATAATGACTCTGATTAAAAAATTTGTGTGTACTTTTTCAATATTTTCAAACAGCAAAATTTTAAAGTAAAATATTATCTTAACTGTGTTATCTGTATTTTTATTGATCAGTATTTACCAGTATTTCTTTTCTCAAGAAGATTGTTTGATGAATGATTACATTTAAATCTATGGGTAATCTGATTTATATGAAGAAAAAAATCTTTAAAAAATGATCCTTTCACCTTACTTACGACTGTTCTTAATGACAAAATAAAATAACGTTTTCAATTTCTTATAACATATTTTCAACTTTGAAAAGATTTTGGCTGAAAAACAGAAAAAAAATATACAAAGAAATTACATGCGAGTGTCTCAGGTAATAAGTAGTTTAACTGATTTGTATTTCCATATAAACGCCCATGGGCCTTTATTTGGTACAAAAATCTGAATCATGTAACATCAATTTTCCGTTTTGAAACCCAGGGCTTATTTACGGAAATCTCCGGTAGTGATATAAATGGATGTGATTTATGGCCAGGTCTAGATATAGCCAAAGAATTATTAACTCATGACGTAATGCTTCACAAAGAGGCCGCCAAATTTATAAACACTAATAAGTTACAGAATGGCATGCCAAATCTGTGGATAGCTATACGAATAATGCATACAGTACCTATTATAATACTGCAGCAACTGGCGAGAGAAACTTTAGTAAACTAAAGCTTATAAAAACATATTTACGATCATCCAAATCTCAAGACAGAATGAATTCTTTGTCAAATTTGGCTATAGAAAATGAAATTGAAAAAAATATAACTATAGAAAGTGAAGTAACAAGATTTTCCCATCTAAATGCTCTAAAAATGTCCGAGTGCATCGGTGTCTGGTACCTCGTCCTGCCACTTGATTTTTCTGAGGCTCATCGTGTAAAGGAGGTTTAATTTCCTAGCACAGTATCGAAAGACTGTCCATTTTTCACATGCAAATAAAGGCACATCTGCTTTGTAAACCTTCATTTTCGTTTGGCTGCTGATGCCTCTCCTTGTCCATACATTCTTAGACATTTTTTCCGAATATCGTGCTGGCTCTTGCAGTTCGAAGATTCACCTCATCATTGATAGTTTCCCTTTGCGAAAGCGTGCTGCCAAGATAATAGAAGCTAATTACACGTTTAAGCCTCTCACCATTGCCTTAAATGCTGGACTCCATGTAAGGTTTTCGTCGAGCCAGTCGGTACAGGACCTAAGTTTTCTATGAGTTAATGGTGAGACCAAAGTTTGTGGAGACATCTGACACGTTTGCTACACTGCGTTGCGTATCGGCCTCTGATTCAGCATTAAGGGCGCAGTTATCGGCTTACAGAAGTCCCTGATGATCCCTGTCTGGACTTTGGATTTAGTGTGAGGTCAACATTCTGATCCTGACCCTCGTCCTGCAGTTCCTGGCCGCGAACATCACATCGATAGTTACACACTCTATGCGAAAACCGCATTGACTTTCTGGCAGTAGACCTTTCTATAGATGCGAATAATGACTTTGTGTGAAGCTGTTGAGGAATATTTTTATTTCTAAACTGGAAGTTCTGCTCAGAGACATCATTATTAAGAAGTTCTGATGTGGAACATCACTATTGTGAATTTCTCCACTGAAATTCTGTTCATAAACAACACTATTGTGAAGTTCTGCTCAGAGATATCAATATGGTGGATGCTTGTAAGAAAAAAAGCTAATGTTTGTACTTTTACACAGAAAAAAAAACAGAAATATATTTTGTGTCAGAACATATTAAACTCTAGAATGAGTGACATTCAACTGATACAACTGAGTCAATAGTCATATAAAGTATGTGTAAATTAGTTCACTTTGACACAGCTACGACAGTATCAAATTTCTTCTTTTGTTCGATGAGCGACAGCACTCTTCTAAATGGAGGCTACTATTTCTAAAAACCTGAACAACTTAATAGCTGTGACTTGCGGTAGGTCAGGGATGTCTTAAAGGCAATATGGGTCCTATTGGCATACACATTAAGGGGAGGGAGACCTTCCATCATGAGCAATATTGGTCCAAGAGAGCCAATGAGCACCTAGTGAGCCTAGAAGTTCAGGCCTCACATCAATTTTAAAATTGGGCCGAGCTCCAGAAGTTGGATGTCTTAAGACAGAAGTCCACCCTTTGGGCCAGATACGCCTTATCTAGTATTCTAGGCTGCCCTGGTGCCCACCTAGTTTCTTATTGTTGCGACCGGCCTAATTAAATTGATACTGTTTTGTTCCACGTTATAATCACGACCATCAACTCAATGAGACCAGAGCTTTTTTTAGAACTGATGTCAGCCGCTTGGTGAAGCAGAAGTGTCTGAATGGGAGAGACGCTGAATAGATCCTAGGTCGGTGCTGCGCACGCGTGTGTGCACTTTGGTATGTGAAAAAAATTGCAATAATGAAGAGTGGTAGCGCCGACAATAGTCCAGTTGGACCATTGTGCAATGTTACTTCATGGTCATATTACCGACAGCGAGTTCCCACACAGCAACCACAATTACTAAGCCTAAAAACCAGAAGCAATGCACAACTTCCAGACTCCGGAAGGTTGACAGCGAACATCTTATCTTCAAACCCGAATGGACTGATGAGTTCTTGTTCGTCCAACGCGGCAACAAAGCACGCATATTTAGTGTGCAACGAGCAACGACACCAATAGCACCAAAAGCACCCATAGCACCAATAGCGCCAACGCCACCAGCATCACTTTCATTGGGTCAAAGCTCAAAGGACAAGTTCATGCACGCGCAGACTTACAGAGACCGTAGCGTGGATCAGCGGAAGGCTGGGGCTGCTCGCTTACAGTCATGGTTGGATCACGGTCGGTATACAAGAAGCAGGCCTTCATAGTTTCTAAGACTGCTGCATTTTGCACACATGCCTCCTATGTAGTGTCCGTGATGATTGCGAAGAAAATGTATCCCTTCAGAAATGTAGACTTTTTAATGGATTGTATACTCCCTGCTGATGACGTCATGTGTCTCAAGCTACACGGCTCTTTACGGTGAATCCCGCTGTCTGACCACACTGGAACTCGAAGTGGGGAGGACTTGGCCTCTAATGTCCGGTTTTCGATCTTCAAGGACTTCAAAATCCTAATATATATTCTAAATTGCCTTGGACGAGAGATGTGACATCAAGGACACTGCGCAGCTGGCCATCGGGCTGCGTGACGTCACGCAATCCCATTGTGTAGAGGTGATAGCGTTTTGTCTTTTAATAGATTCACGTTCAAGATTTGGGGGCCCTATGAATATGGAGCCTGGGCTGTAAAGAGATGTTTTTACACACGTAAGAAGAATACGAAATTTAAAAAAAAAAGAGTAAAAATAGATTTAAGCAAGAAATGGCTGTTCATTCAAACAAATCTAATATTACAACAAAATTAAATTATATAATTTTAATATATGTATATATTTATATGCCCCATCCACTTGGTCGCATGTGACATCATATGTGTGCTGTAAAATGGCATAGCCACAAATCGCTCAACTGCTCGAAAGATTTTATCCCGACATATCCGAGCCTTATGATTAGACTTTTCAGAAGTGGGTGTTACCATCTTACTCACATAACTCTTGGATTAAACCTTTGTATTAATGGTAAGCCTAAATATTATATTACTTAAGTACTTCAAGATAATATGATACATTTCCCCAGAGATACACTATTTTCTTATTTGCCTTTTCCTAAAAGCTCATTACGTTTAGCTTGACAATTTATGGCGCGAGTTTTCTTTCCTTTATTGGATATTTTTCTGTTGACCTCCCTTGTCTGCTTTGTGCTCTATAACCCCCCCCCCCCCCCCCCCCCCCCCCCCCCCCCTTATTTGGTGCCCCTTTCCTTTTTGTACCCCC
>CAXITT010000001.1:6324789-6404399 GCA_964033795.1 Lymnaea stagnalis | reverse complement strand
AATCTGTTACCTAATATTTAATTCCTCCAACATGCCATTCCTCCCCCCCCCCAAGTTCTTTTCTTAACCTATATGTCAGGCTCCCCCCCCCACCCCCAATGCAGTCCCCCTGCCGCCACACCCACGTTATGAAACTGTTCAATCAAATCCCCATTGATCAAATACGTCATTTCTTATCCATCAATAACCCATCCTGATTCATTACCTAAACCCCCAACAATACACAAATTGTAATCTCTGCCCCACCGTCTTGTTAAAGATGCACTCGTTGCCCACTCAATCTGATCATCGAGATTATTTTCAGTTTTTAACTCTCTGAGCTTCGTGTATAAAGAGGAATGTCTTACTTTGTTAAAGTGTTGTTGTCTTTAAGACATCCTTTACTCAAATCTTAAAAAATAAATCATTTTATCAAACATGTTTGCTAAAAGTTGATCAATCTTAACGCTTGCTGTTCGCCAACGATATCTGTTTAGAGTTCTTGTCTCTCGTGGCTTTTTATACAATTGAGCGCTCAAGAGTACGCCTGCATTGTTCAACGAACAAGAAGTAGGTAAAGAAGAATAAGGAAAAACCCGAAGAAAAAAAAAAGGAAAATACATAACAACGAAGGTGTCGGCGAAAAGCCTTCTTTGGCCAACAAGAAACATTCACCTTAATGATACATCAAAAGCTGTGAGGCTGTGTAAAGTCAGAGGCGTGTTTTTTCTCCAGTGAGTATTCGCTCTTTGGGGTTGTTGAATCGTTCAGTGCTAAGAGTTTGGTGCACCGTTTAAACTAGAGCAGACTTTAATCTACTCGAAATAGAAGGTTTTTTTTTTTGTTTTTTTTTTTGTTTTTTTTTACTGTAATCATAATGTTAGGTGTAAAAGTATATTCGTGAAATTTTATGTCCGCGAGAAAATAAAAAGGCATAACTTCCGTATAAAAATATCGAGTGAAAAAGACAATGCCTGACTTTTAATCTTACATTATATGAATAAAAACAAAATCAAAAGTATTCATTTCTTCTTCTTCTATATCTTAAGGGCCCACCATCAATTTATTGATCATTTTGGCTCCTATGCATGTAGATGGGATTTGCAATGTTTCTGTTCCTGGTGTTGATGAGGAAATTTCACAGATTTCCAGTGCCACTTTGTGAGGGAATCATGCACTGGGGGTTTGAAGGCTTGAGGCAATAGACATTTCTTTTATGATCTTGTATATTTTGTAGACAACCTAAAAAACAGCGGTCCTCAAGCTTATTTAAAAAGGGGCCAGATCTGGCCCGCAGGTCGTAGTTTGAGGACCCATGCCTAAAACCAGAGCTCTAATTTCAAGCGATCTCTGTCGTCATTCCCCATTATCAAGATTTATTTCCAGTTTTTGTACTTGATCACACCGACAGGAGACATCTCCTGTCATTCGAAAACTTGGGTTTGGGAAAAAAACAAACAACTAAATCCACATTTGAGTCCACAGATCCAATTGTAGGAACTAATGTCATTCAGTGCTAAATATTTATTTCTCATTCGACAAAGACAATGTGTGATTCTAAATCGGATATTCCAACTCTTATAACACGATTAACGATACTTGAGCCTTGCTTAAAAAACCAAAAAAAAAACAACAAAAACTAGATTTAAATGCAGGGGGGGGGGGGGCAAGGGGGGGCAGGAGGCATAACCACGAGCGGGATGTAAATCAGCATATTTATTATTCTCTCCCCTTTAAAGTGCGCTTACTCCTCCGTCGTATTGGATTCGAAAGACCGCTTCGCCCTGTGCTCTCAAGATTCACCACCAGCCATTGAAGAAGTGTTAAATAAAACCACATACGGTGCCTATCTCCGCACCATTACACGAACCTTTGCCTGGCATCTCCGCACCATTACACGAACCTTTGCCTGGCATCTCCGCACCATTACACGAACCTTTGCCTGGCATCTCCGCACCATTACACGAACCTTTGCCTGGCATCTCCCCACCATTACACGAACCTTTGCCTGGCATCTCCGCACCATTACATGAACCTTTGCCTGGCATCTCCGCACCATTACATGAACCTTTGCCTGGCATCTCCGCACCATTACACGAACCTTTGCCTGGCATCTCCGCACCATTACACGAACCTTTGCCTGGCATCTCCGCACCATTACATGAACCTTTGCCTGGCATCTCCGCACCATTACATGAACCTTTGCCTGGCATCTCCGCACCATTACATGAACCTTTGCCTGGCATCTCCCACCATTACACGAACCTTTGCCTGGCATAGCGTGAGTTCCTTGTCATCATTTTGAGCACTTGCTAAATTATTATTATTTTCTTTTTAAATGCCTTTGTAAAATTTGGAAGAATAATTTCTAAATGTGGTCAGCATTTACCTAAGCCAGTGGTTCTCACCCTTATTAATGGCGCGACCCTTGAATACAGTTCCTCATGTTGTGGTGACCCCCACCTTTAAACTAATTTCCGTTGCTTCTTCATTAATATGTGTTTTAGATGGTCTTTGGAGACCCCTGTGTAAGGGTCTTTCGACCGCCCCCCGTCAAAGTGGTCGCGACCCTAAGGCCACAGGTTGAGAACGGCTGACATCAACCAAAAGTTACAATTTTCCACCTCTCAGCCCCACAAGTGTAATTTATTTATACACACACCACCAGGAATGTATTTTAGAAAGATAATCTTATTTGAGTTCCAAGTTCCCAGTACCAGGATTAATTGCCTGCCAATCACAAACTCCATTCAGAGCTTAAATCACAGTATCACCTCTTATTCTGTTTGTTTTAAATTCACCACCAGGCCCTGGGATCTGTCAGCGTCACGTTTTCCTTGATTTGCTTACCTTGCCCGGCCCTTGGCCTCGTTACCTCATCTTTCTACTGTTTCAACTGTAGGTAAACATCATTATAATGATTTTAATTCACACAGGGTTGTGTTTCACGTCGTGTATTTGTGACCTAAATATCAATCAGGCCAACAAATAAAATATATATATATATATATATATATATATATATATTTTCTTTGTGCCTTGAGTTTTAGGTCTTTTCCTATTTTTATTAGGGGCGCTGATTCCGAAAAGCTCATCGGATTGGCCGTTACCGCTCTAGTTTTTAAGTATTTTGGAATTTATTGATTTGTTAAAGTTTTCTCTATATCAGCCCATCTTGCTGAATCGGGATATAGTAACAAAAATATATTTTAAAATAGGAAATGCTGTATTTAAATGAGAAACATTTTGTGTGATTACAAAGCCATTTGTCATCTTCCTTTGCATAACAGGCACTGCTATGAAATCGATAACGTCAAGGGACAAAATCGACATTGATCTACACTATTACCTTATTATTTTCAAAATATTAATACATCAAATCATGTTCTGAAATGAAGTTTAATTTATAATCTTCTGAGCCTCGTTTGTTAAAATAGAAGCATAAAAATTATATTCACATTACTTAGGAAGTGTGTAATGAGTTCGAAAATAAGAAAACAAAGACTTTATTGAGTGCTAAGATTGGAGATCAAAATAAGCCATGGGCTCCACTTATTGTGAGCAAATCCTGTACGTAGCCACAGCTCCAAGCAACGAATTCTTGCCCACCCCCCCCCCACCCCGTCTTGGGGGAAAAGAATGTAATTCGGCCAGGAACCAAAACTACATTTCATCGAAGGGACAGAAGGATACGTTCCCACTTTTTCCCCAAGACAAGAACTTCAGAAACTTTATGATGCACATTTTGTGTTTGAGAGTATAATACTCTAAGGTCTTTTAATACAGAGTGAAAGAGCAGATAGAGATGTGTTGTTGTTTTTTTTTTAATCAGTTGAAACAACTAGGATTCATTTTCCAATCGGTCAATCCCCATGATGAACCCTTAAACAACCCCTAAACAACCCCTAAACAACCCCTAAACAACCCCTAAAAACGGCGTCGGTTTTCCTATAAATCCTTTAAATATATTCTTGTTTGCATTTATGTGAAGTCACGTGACTTTTCATTCAGTAAGAAGCGGGTGTGTAATAAATGGTTAAACTTCTGGCGAAAACACGTTCTCATAGTTCCTTAATTTGTCCTTCTCAACATTTTTTTTTTTTTAAAATTTGCTACGTAACCAAATGCGTCACAAATACAAAGCCCATTGTAACAGCTCCACAAATAATCTCCATACCAAAACCACACACCCATGGAGCAAATCTTTTTTCATTCCCTTGAAAAACAGGAACAAAACTGATTTTTTGGGGTTTTGGGGTGCGGTTGAACATACGGTAGAATGTGCCGTCATCGGCAACGCGTCTCAACCAGTTTCAGTGCGACGGGATGACGAGAAGTGGGTCAATTAGCCGTCAGAATAGTTTGCCCTACACGCACCGACAAAAGCAAAGTTAATGTAAATGATTTTTTTTTTTTAATGACGCACGCCATCCCATTATGATTTCGTCAAAATCCATGCTGTTAAAAAATTCTCGCCAAAAGCAAAAGTCCAAATCTAAAACGAGATTTTACAAGATTTTTTTTTTAGACCTGGGACAACGGTTTCAACACTAAGTATTTTTAAAAAAAATAAGTGAAAACAATAAAAGCATTTTAAATAATTTTTTTTTTAAAACTGGGAAAACGGTTTCAACAATTTTTTTTTCCTCTTTTTTTTTTTTTTTTTTAAACTGGATTAAAAAACGACGAAAATAACACCAAAAAAAAAAAAAAAAAGAAGAAGAAAAAAAAAAATCTCTGAAAAGCCGTTGAACTGTTTTGTTAATGATCTCTAAGCCTATCTTTAAATGAAGGGATCGTTATCAATAAAAATGTAAGGATCAATAGCAATAAATTGTACCGATTGATAGCAATAAGATGTAGCGATCGATAGCGATAAAAAAATGATGCGTTGAATGTCAGGTACAAATAAAGGGAACCGGTATTCAATTAGTGTCACCCAGGTGATACATGCTCCTGTGAAAAAAAAAAGTCTCTAGCCGTGAAATCCTTTTATTCGTTGGCATGACAAACCTCCTTGTGAAACAGCGCAGCCGTGTCTGAAGACATGGAGTACTCAACGGGTGAGCCTCAACTAAATCTCGTGTCAGAAAATCAAAATTGTGTTGATTCTTATTGAATTTTTTTTTAAAAAGAAGATTGTCCAAATCAACTCTTTTCCCGGTAACAGTACATCTGTTTTGGCGTCTTAGTAAAATTTTGATGAGAATAAGATTACTGTATCAGGTTGTCCAGTGCCTGATTAAGACCCCTAGTTAAAAAAAAAAAAATCCCTAGGCAGTCTGATGATGGGTTACCGGAAATTTGTTTGAAAGAAATTTGGTCAAACGGAAATTTGGTCGAACCTAAGTTTGGTCGAAAAAAAAAAATTCAGTTCACACGATCGAATCAGGACTCTTAGACCTTTCCTTTAACAGAAGGTTAAAAGATTATCGTGGTGTTAGATAAAAAGTGAATGTCAGTCGTCACAACAGGCAAAATAAGATTTTAAAATAGGCTACATAGGTGTCACGGAGGGCTTCATAGATAATACAATAGGCTACATAGATATTATGAAAAACTACATAGATATTACGACAGGCTACAGGGATGATACAACTGGCTACTTGGACATTACAACGGGCTACAAAGATGATAAAACATGATACAACAGGCTTCACATATCTTACATAGATGATACAACACTTCTATATGATGCAACATGCTACATGGATGACACAACATGATACATTGATGATACAACATGCTACGCAGATGATACACAAACGATATAGAACTAGAGTTAATTTGTGTCTAACACGTTTTAAAACACGCAGTCTGATCGATCAAATCATATATCGGACGTATGCATTGATTTTAGAACCTATCCATAGTCGAGAAATTGAAAGGAAAAAAAAGGAACGATATCATCACCGGAAGTTCTGGTATTGGAAACGAGTGCACTTGGGTCAGGTTTGACGATTAGCCACTAGTACACTGAGGTCAGGATTGATTATTGGCCACTAGTACACTGAGGTCAGGGTTGATTATTGGCCACTAGTACACTGAGGTCAGTGTTAATTATTGGTCTGGCCAGTGCCGTATACACGGTTTAAGTGGTTTTGATTACCTTGTGGTTTTGGAATTGGCTTTTGTTGGAGCGTTTCTGGTTGTAGGTCGGGCGGGCATCGCGGGTGTACACATCCCTGGTTGTAAGGTAATGCGAACGTTGCTGGCGTACACATCCAGTGAACGGAAGTCACTTGTGTACACATCCCTGGTTGTAAGGTGGGGGGACGTTGCCGGTGTACACATCTCTGTTTGTAAGGTGGGTAGACGTTGCTGGTGCACCTATATCTGGTTGTAAGATGGGCGGACGTCACTGGTGTATGCATCTCTGGTTTAAGATGGGTGGACATTGCTGGGATGGATTCAGTGGACCCCTTCATTGGATCACGAGTACCGTTAAAACAAAGAGCTGTAAAGTCCTACACATTAATTTAACGGTTCATTTTCGTTCTGGCATTATTTATTCTGTAGATCTTTTAATGTATGTTGAAATTAAGTCATTGGTAAGTGACAAGAACATGAGTATTTTTTGGCTAGCTACTGAATTATGCCGGTTTGGTACCGAAGCTTGTGGGGACAGACATAAGCTAAGGGATTTTATTCATAGATATAATGATACACATGGGAGTTTATCAGACTTTTAAATAACGAACAAGTCTTTGTCAAGAATAGGAAATGCCCATGTAGCGGCTGGATATTTTAGTTAGTTTTCTATCATCTGGTACTAGTGTTTAGCCCGGTCATTGCCAGTACGCGACGGCTAGTGTATTTAAATAGTTTTGTTCTTACCAGTAATCAAATAAGTAACACGTTTTATATATATTTCTTTTTATCCAATTCATGCTTCGAACGTGTACGTTTACACCTGATCGCGGATCACAAAACTCAACTAAATTCAATATTTCAAGACAAAGAGAGATGCTTTTTTTAACAATAAAATCCATAAAGGAAGCTCTATCACGCTACGAAAATAGATTTCCGAGTATATTGTGTGGGGTTTGTCCCAAAGAGAAGATTATCAGATCAAGTGAGTTGTCAGGTAATATAAAGAGATATTACAAACCAATTATTTTTTTTAACTACGCGGTTGTGACGTCACTCCCCCCCCCCCGAAATCGTAATTTATCCAACATATGACTATAAAATTACATACACATGTCTTTACGTTTTTAGACCCAGCATATGTATGAAATTATCTCATTTTTATTATTAAGCTTCTGGTGTATCCTGATTCCTTTTTACAACCAGCCCTACCCCTACTCAACATGTTTTATAGTATTAGTAATGAGTGTGGGAAAGCTGTCACGAAGCGAGCGTCATGCGCGACTTTTGAACTCAGGTAAAAAGTTTGATTTTTTTCAGAGGCCACGTTTATATTAATAAAAAAAAGAGCCACGGGTATGGTATAGGACTGTCTGTAGGACTATTGTTTAATGGCCACCAGGTAGGGTGTAGGACTGTCTGTAGGACTATTGTTTAATGGCCGGCAGGTAGGGTGTAGGACTGTCTGTAGGACTATTGTTTAATGGCCGGCAGGTAGGGTGTAGGACTGTCTGTAGGACTATTGTTTAATGGCCAGCAGGTAGGGTGTAGGACTGTCTGTAGGACTATTGTTTAATGGCCAGCAGGTAGGGTGTAGGAGTGTCTGTAGGCCTATTGTTTAATGGCCAGCAGGTACGTTGTAGGACTGTCTGTAGGACTATTGTTTAATGGCCAGCAGGTAGGGTGTAGGACTGTCTGTAGGACTATTGTTTAATGGCCAGCAGGTAGGGTGTAGGATTGTCTGTAGGCCTATTGTTTAATGGCCAGCAGGTACGTTGTAGGACTGTCTTTAGGACCATTGTTTAAATTCCGGCAGGTAGGGTGTAGGACTTTATGTAGGACTATTGTTTAAATGCTTTCAGGTAAAGGGTGTAAGACAGTACGTAGGACTATTGCTTAAATGCCTGCAGGTAGGATGTTGGACTGTCTTTAGGCCTATTGTTTAAAGACCGACAAGTGGAGTATATGAATGTCTGTAGGACTATGGTTTACGGAAAATAAGAAGTTACCTATCTCTTTTTTTTTTTTTTAGTAACACTTGGGTCGGCTGGGTATTTCCTCAAACTACTCGGACCAGATGTAAACAAAAAAAAACTGCACCTTGTTAAGCCGCAGCATAAATTAATTATCTTATAATAATAAAGCTTCCAGTTATGAACTCAGCTTATCTGTCTAGCAAGTATTCACCCTAACACAGCGGCTCTCAACCTGTGGCTCGCGACTCCTTGGGTGGTCAAACGACCCCTTCACGGGTTCGCGTAAGACCATCGGAAACCACATATACTCTACTGTTATTAAGTAGCAACGAAAATTAATTTTGTGGTTGGGGTCACCACAACATGAGGAACTGTAATAAAGGGTCGCGGCATTGGGAAGGTTGAGAACCAGTGCTCGAGCACATTTATCATTCTATAATCGGAGAATTTTAAAGTTTGATGAACTCCAGCGCAACTGCCCTTATTACTAACTATTCGTTAAGTTATGTTGAAGTCCTAGCTGGCTAACCATTTCAATGATCACGCGGTCCATCTAACAGGCCTTTTCATCGTGGTGATCACATGTTAGTTAATGAGCTACTAAAGAAAGCACTCAAACACAATTTTTCACCTTTGATCGCTTTACGGACGTGCAAACCATTCGCACCAGATCGTCCTGCAAGCTTCACCAACGGCGTGGACGGCTCACCTGGACACACTAGCTCACCTGTGTTCACGGCTCACCTGTGCAGCACCGCTCACCTGTGAAAATAATGGATTCTAAAAGTCGCCCGCAGCCCAACATCTGCTGTTTACACGTTATGTTGTACTTTTCTAATGAATGATTCTTTCATAGTAGTGTGAGTGTTCGTCCATTTCTAAGAGTTTGCTGTATAGATCTGACTGACACAATTAGTTGTGTGAGTGTTCGTCCATCTCTAAGAGTTTGCTGTATAGATCTGACTGACGCAATTAGGTGTGTGAGTGTTCATCCATCTCTAAGAGTTTGCCGTATAGATCTGACTGACACAATTAGTTGTGTGAGTGTTCATCCATCTCTAAGAGTTTGCCGTATAGATCTGACTGACACAATTAGTTGTGTGTGTGTACCGACAACATAACAAAATTAACTGTAAATTTAAAATGTTTTGAGCCGTGGTTGCTATTTATTTATGCTGTGACCATGTGGTATTTTTTTAAAAATATATTATTATTTTTTTGGAGGACAAAAATGAATTCCTCCGAGTATTTTTGGAATTAAAATGAGGGTTGACCCGCCCGCGATTTTAAGTAAACAAAAATCCTTCGGAGACATCGCGAGTTCACACTTAGAAATACTGCACAATTGACATTTCTTCTTTTTTATATTTCAGCAAGTGACAGTATGTATAAGCCAAGACCTGTAAAGGGGCCATCCATTTATTACGTAGTCATAAAAAAAGGCACATTTCCAACCCCCCACCTTCCCCCAGTTGCGCGTGTACATTTTGGATACCCCCAGCCCCCGATGCGTAAGTGTGAAAGCTGTCAAATAATCCCCCCGCCCCAAACATACATACACACAAAACCACCAATGAAAACAATAGATAATTATGACGTCACATAATTTATTTTTTTTATAACCATTTTGTAACGGTTTTACTCAGCCGACTGTTTGGCCAGCCCAGGGGTTCCCATAATATACGTCGCGTCACGTCCCTCTGGGTGCCCCACTGACCTCGGGCAGAGCCACGAGAATGAAGCCAAGATGGTAGTCATACCGGGTGCCAATATCATAGGCGCCAAGATCTTCTTTAGGTGAGGTGTTAATTGTATATTAAAACATACAATCCGAAATACTTCAGAAAGACAAAGGGCGCCAAAAATCGTCCGCCCCGGGGGCATTTAAACAAAAAATTAAGTGGAACCCTATTCCGTCGTCGCCCCAAGCACCGCATTTTCTCGGCGTGGCGCTGTGCTGTGCTGCTTCGGCTTCCTCACAGGGGTGCCGCCAACTACTTTTCATAGTTTTATTTCCACATTTAATCCAGTGTGACATCTAGCGGTCGTGGCGCAAACTCTTGAGGAACCACTGTTTGCAGTTACTAGCTTTTTCCCACAACCATTTTTTTTATGTTGTTGAGGCATTGGCCACTTCGAATTGTGCTTGCTAGAATTTAACAAAGGGCACCTGGATAAAACCTAAATTTTGAACAGGTGCCGGGAATAAAAAAAATTAGGGAAAGACTGCTGTATCCGGAAAGAACAAGGGGGAGGGGGTGGATACGTCACACGCACGTTTGATATGAAAGTGGACGAAATATTACTGTACTACTGTTACTAATGAGTACTATTTGAGCGATATCTAGCGAGTTTATGTATGTAAACACCAGATTGCATTACGACGATAACTCCTACAAAACATTGCTTGGTATTCTAACAGCATTCGATAAATTTGTAAATAATAGATTTATGTACTTTCAAAATTTCAGGATGATTATTCTAGAATTTTTGAGAACCACAACCCCCTCCCCCCGAACCCCCCCCCCACACCCCCCCCCCCAAAAAAAAACTCGGTCATACCCACGCGTACGCAAAATCTCTAAAAATCGAGCTCCTCTCCCCTAACCCCAATCCTACCCCCAACCCCCCAAATCGCTTTAAAAAAAACTCGGTCATACCCACGCGTACGCAAAATCTCTAAAAATCGAGCTCCTCCCCATCCCACTCCCTTTTTCTCCCTTCAGTGCGTACTAAAGGGATGGCCTAAATCTAGCAAACTGCTTGGAATTACTAAGCTCAACAGCTCCAGACACCATTTTCAATTCACAACCACATTCTATATAGAAGAAAAGTGCCCTTAACAGGACGTGATTGAAAAAAGGGCGTTTGAACAGAGTAAATTCTTGCAAAGAAAAATAATAAAACTTTATTTTCCCCCGAGTATAATGTAATTGGCGTCGTATTTGATGTCAAGATTGAAATTTTTAATTCAAACCATTAGATAGACATTTTGTGTAAATTTAAAAAAAAAAAAACTATTTCAAAATAACTACTTCTCATGGTCTATTGTTTGAGCCGTCGGAACCTCGTTTGAGGACACTTCCCATGAGCTGGAAACCTGTGCTCAAGATGTTTGATCATCCTAAGAATTCATGTGTCAAACTACCTTTTGTATTATTTAGTATGCTGTTTTTTTAATGCCCATAATCAACATTGTAAGACACATACACATACAGTTACATGTATTGACATTTTAAGACATAGATTTGTATAGATGTATGTATTAAAACTTTAAGACATAGACACATATGGATACATGTATAAACATTTAAGACACACATACATATAGATATATGTATTAACATTTTAAGACATAAACATATACAGATACATCCAGTAGCATTCCTAAAATTTATTAATTCGAATAAAAAATATGTTACAGTTTGTTAGTAAAATTTGCTTGTAAATATTAGTAAGGGATTTGAAACTAGAATTAGAGACCATTAAAGATTGCAAAACTCATCAAGTGTTGAGTTGTTTTTTTCTACAGCTTGTTATGTCCAACTTCTGCCTAACAAGCCTATTAGTACATCATTATCCATTACTTAGGGTTAAGCAGTGGCAAATGAAGCCATCGGTACCAATTGACCAATCTCTCAACTAACCTTCAATCTGATTTTTATTCTTTAATACACATAACATTTAGACAGCTATAAAAATTTAATTTTTTATAGTTTAATTCAGTTTATAATATATGTTTGATTAAATTATCCCTGGAGAAGCAAAATACCCAAGAAATTCGAAGACCTGTTTAAAATATTTCAAAAGTATCCAACTCGCATAGCATTGACCTTTCCTGGCAACAACAAAAATTCGTTTTTTTTTTCAAAAGCCCCTCAGAATATAAAGCGTATCGATACTATGTTAAGATTTTAAGACCATCCTACTCAAAGATAGATCCAAGCACAGAGAAATATGATTTTTTTTCTCATAAAATTCAAATGAAATGAGCTCAGCTGTGTAATAGAAACTCCCGTAACGAATAACGCATGGCATTTCCTCCATGTCTCGTGCTGGCTGTTAGAGCGGAATAAAAAGTTTGTAGACGCTGAAAACATTACAAGCTGTGAACTCATTAACCTCCCCTTCAAGCCAAAGTTCCTACACTAACAGACAATCGGAAAAACTCAAATCTAAAATAACATTTTTCTATAAATAAAACGCAGGGTAACTGGACTTCACAATTTGAGCCGTAAACAAAAATTTACTTTTAATTTTTTGAAAAAATTAAATTCAAAAATACAAAAATAATTCAACTTCCCTGCCCCTGGTTGCACAAACCCACAAAAAAAAGTTATTTTAATGTGTTTTTCTAACCCGCCTATAAAACGACAAGGGATATCTTGCCCGTTTTTTACCTGGGGTTTGTTCCGTTGCATTCCAGTATTTTTACACCACTATATCTTTCCGCTTGTCCAATAAAAACTAGCACGCATCTTGAAACCCAAACAATGTCAACAACTGCTTCAACCTCTCAAGGAAATTGTAATATTAACAACGTTGTTTTTCCGTATAGTTTGTTTGTTTTGGTTTTTTTTCTTAGCTGCAGGTCGAGATATGAGTGTCAGAAGGGTGGGCGGTGTATGATTGAAATAATGACTTTGTCAAAATAATCCGCAGGTTTTAGCCTTTTGAGAGACGCCAGTGTTGTCAGCAGACCGTCTGCACCACACAGATGTTATAGAGCTCACTCTGTGTAATCAACATACAATGTGCACCACACAGTTGTTAATGAGCTCACCCTGCCAGTGTTGTCAGCAGACAGTCTGCACCACACATATGTTATAGAGCTCACTCTTTGTAATCAACATACAATCTGCACCACACAGTTGTTAATGAGCTCACCCTGCCAGTGTTGTCAGCAGACAGTCTGCACCACACATATGTTATAGAGCTCACTCTTTGTAATCAACATACAATCTGCACCACACAGTTGTTATAGAGCTCACTCTGCCAGTGGCGTCAAAGCGGGTGTAACTTTTTTCTTTATAGGTAGGGTGGCATTTCCAGCCTACTGTGGATTGTGGGGGGGGGGTGGGGGGGGGGTTGGGCGAAAGGCAAACTTCTTGACTCACCCCGTGTGTCACTTTCCCTAGCTACGCCACTGCACCTCAGTCGCAAAAATTAACGCACAAACTTTACACTTGCGGATATTTACGTCTTCATTGCGGGATTGGAAAAAGGGGGAGGGGGGGAAATATTAAATTGACTTGTGGAATTTATAAAGCCATCTTTTAAAATATAACGTCCAGGTCATGTCACGTAATTCGCTATAAATTGAAGAAAGCATTTTTTTTTTTATAAAAGGGTTTACCCTCTCAATCTTCTTTACGAAACAAGTAAAATAAAGGAAATGACGTTTTCAAACATTCAGCCATTCAGCGTCTATATTGTAAAAGCTTTTTTTTATTTTTTTGGTATTATTTATCAATTGTTGTTTTGGGTCAAGGTCACTGTCTCGTTCCTAACACAACAGATTTAAATTGATACGGTTTCCGTGAAGGAAAAAATGTTTTCTCTCCAGTAAGCACTTCCGGTGTTTGAAAGAATCCCAACTGAAGCAGCTAATGGGCATTGTAGTTTGCGCGCCTAGTGTGCACAAGCACAAACCCACCCATAAAACAACATACAGTTGAGTTTCATAGGATCTTTTATATAACTATTACGCTTCTGGTAGACTGCTTCCAGTTTCTGCTGCTTCCTTACAAGCTGACTGCTTCCTATTCAGCGTATTTGGTACTGAGATTATTTTCGTAGCTTTTTCTATATGCTTTATATTTTGTGACGTATATTTATTGGGCATGGGAGGTGGCGTTTCTTCCGGATGGCGCGCAAAATATAATTCCCGATAACTGCCGGTAAGCTAATTGGTTATCTTTTTGAAATAACGCAATGGGGACATCAGAATATTAATATAGTTCATGGGCGTGAAATAAAAAAATGTGCAGTGGCGTATCATGGGGGAAGGGGTGTAGCAAAAATAGGGATTCTTAAATGTGCGTTACTTGAGTTCATGTTTTGTCACGTATCTTTAGTAGATGGGAAGTTCTCGCATTGCTGTCGCCAATGGTTCACGAGCTATAACTAGTATGATATTCTATGATTAAGAAAAGGGTGCTTTTTATGAAGCAGACTTATTTACAAAATTATGAAACGTGAGTCAATAAAACTCATTCAATACATCTGGCCTACTGAGTACCCCATAAATACCATTTAAACAGCAGCAACCTTAAAAGTACAGCTTCCTGTAATATTGTCAACCGAACGCACGCGGGGGGTGGGGGGGGGGGTGGAGGGGGGGAACATTTGTTTAACTGGATGGCACTATGTCAAACTCGCCGTTTTAAACGGAAACTACCCTGCCATCTTCTTGCAATGAATTCGCTATGTCACGTCTCATATGTACACCACTTGCGTAGACAGAATCCACCTGATCTTGATTTAAAACAAGAAGCCACGTGATTGAATTTTCGGTGTGCGAGAGTTTTATGTTTTTTGAGCTGTGTAGCATTGCGTGAACCCGGGGCATATGAGCGTTTGTATGGAACTCATAAAGAAAACCCATAATTACGGGTAGATCAGCTTGTTCCCACGTTATGTTTCGGACATCATTTCTCCACACACTCATCGTCCAGTTCGACGCTCTCGTCCTGAGTGTAACACAAACTATGTTAGCGCAGCACCCTCCTCCTCTCCCCCCCCCAACCTTAACCGAGCGCCCTTAAAATCCCGCCATCATTGTTTCGTCCATCAATCTGGGCCCGACACGCCTAAACGCACATTTACATACACACACTCGCGCACACACACATACACTCGCGCACACACACATACACGCACACTCACCCAATGTTCTTCCTTAAATTACTAGCATTCATTAATCAGCACATTTTTTACAGTATCATCTATCGTCTAACTTATCTTCGCTTTTCTTTTCTTTTTGCCCCAATATTCTCCAATCAGAGTTTCTACGACTTCCAGTTCGTGTCAGAATATTATGGTCAATAAGTTTTAGGCAACAAACGAATCTACTTTGATTGCCCCAAGGAGTAGGTCGTAGGCACTTGCACCGTTATGACATGTGTCAGGAAGAAGACGTCTAAAATAAACTAATAGAGGAAGGGACTTGGCAAAAAAAATAAAAAGAACAAGAAACGATAACATTGTGAGAGAAAGTGAAATAAAAGAAATGATAACATTGTGAGAGTGTAGAAATAAAAGAAATGATAAGATTGTGAGAGAAAGTGAAATAAAAGAAATGATAACATTGTGAGAGAAAGTGAAATAAAAGAAACGATAACATTGTGAGAGTGAAGAAATTAAAGAAATGATAACATTGTGAGAGAAAGTGAAATAAAAGAAACGATAACATTGTGAGAGAAAGTGAAATAAAAGAAACGATAACATTGTGAGAGTGAAGAAATTAAAGAAATGATAACATTGTGGGATATTGTAGAAATAAAAGAAATGATAACATTGTGGGATATTGTAGAAATAAAAGAAATGATAACATTGTGAGAGAAAGTGAAATAAAAGAAACGATAACATTGTGAGAGTGAAGAAATTAAAGAAATGATAACATTGTGGGATATTGTAGAAATAAAAGAAATGATAACATTGTGAGAGTGTAGAAATTAAAGAAATGATAACATTGTGAGAGAAATTAGAAATAAAAGAAATGATAACATTGTGAGAGTGTAGAAATTAAAGAAATGATAACATTTTGAGAGATTGTAGAAATAAAAGAAATGATAACATTGTGAGAGAAATTAGAAATAAACGAAATGATAACATTGTGAGAGAAATTAGAAATAAAAGAAATGATAACATTGTGAGAGAAATTATAAATAAAAGAAACGATAACATTGTGAGAGAAATTAGAAATAAAAGAAATGATAACATTGTGAGAGTATAGAAATAAAATAAATGATAACATTGTGAGAGTAATTAGAAATAAAAGAAATGATAACATTGTGAGAGAAATTAGAAATAAAAGAAATGATAACATTGTGAGAGTGTAGAAATTAAAGAAATGATAACATTTTGAGAGATTGTAGAAATAAATGAAATGATAACATTGTAAGAGAAATTAGAAATAAAAGAAACGATAACATTGTGAGAGTATAGAAATAAATGAAATGATAACATTGTGAGAGAAATTAGAAATAAAAGAAATGATAACATTGTGAGAGTATAGAAATAAAAGAAATGATAACATTGTGAGAGAAATTAGAAATAAAAGAAATGATAACATTGTGAGAGTATAGAAATAAATGAAATGATAACATTGTGAGAGTATAGAAATAAATGAAATGATAACATTGTGAGAGTATAGAAATAAATGAAATGATAACATTGTGAGAATATAGAAATAAAAGAAATGATAACATTTTGAGAGTATAGAAATAAAAGAAATGATAACATTTTGAGAGATTTTAGAAATAAATGAAATGATAACATTGTAAGAGAAATTAGAAATAAAAGAAATGATAACATTGTGAGAGAAATTAGAAATAAAAGAAACGATAACATTGTGAGAGTATAGAAATAAAAGAAATGATAACATTGTGAGAGTATAGAAATAAAAGAAATGATAACATTGTGAGAGTATAGAAATAAAAGAAATGATAACATTTTGAGAGTATAGAAATAAAATAAATCATAACATTGTGAGAGAAATTAGAAATAAAAGAAATGATAACATTGTGAGAGTGTGGAAATTAAAGAAATTATAACATTTTGAGAGATTGTAGAAATAAATGAAATGATAACATTGTGAGAGAAATTAGAAAAAAAAGAAACGATAACATTGTGAGAGAAATTAGAAATAAAAGAAATGATAACATTGTGAGAGTATAGAAATAAAAGAAATGATAACATTGTGAGAGTGTAGAAATTAAAGAAACGATAACATTGTGAGAGAAATTAGAAATAAAAGAAATGATAACATTGTGAGATAAATTAGAAATAAAAGAAATGATAACATTGTGAGAGAAATTAGAAATAAAAGAAACGATAACATTGTGAGAGAAATTAGAAATAAAAGAAATGATAGCATTGTGAGAGAAATTAGAAATAAAAGAAATGATAACATTGTGAGAGAAATTAGAAATAAAAGAAATGATAACATTGTGAGAGAAATTACAAATAGAAGAAACGATAACATTGTGAGAGAAATTCGAAATAAAAGAAATGATAACATTGTGAGAGTATAGAAATAAAAGAAATGATAACATTGTGAGAGTATAGAAATAAAAGAAATGATAATATTGTGAGAGTATAGAAATAAAAGAAACGATAACATTTTGAGAGATTGTAGAAATAAAAGAAACGATCACATTGTGAGAGAAATTAGAAATAAAAGAAACGATAACATTGTGAGAATATAGAAATAAATGAAATGATAACATTGTGCGAGTATAGAAATAAAAGAAATGATAACATTGTGAGAGTAATTAGAAATAAAAGAAATGATAACATTGTCAGTGTATAGAAATAAAAGAAACGATAACATTGTGAGAGAAATTAGAAAAAAAAAAGTTAACATTGTGAGAGAAATTAGAAATAAAAGAAACGATAACATTGTGAGAGAAATTAGAAATAAAAGAAACGATAACATTGTGAGAGAAATTAGAAATAAAAAGAAATGATAACATTGTGAGAGAAATTAGAAATAAAAGAAACGATAACATTGTGAGAGAAATTAGAAATAAAAGAAATGATAACATTGTGAGAGAAATTAGAAATAAAAGAAATGATAACATTGTGAGAGAATTTAGAAATAAAAGAAATGATAACATTGTGAGAGTAATTAGAAATAAAAGAAACGATAACAATGTGAGAGAAATTAGAAATAAAAGAAACGATAACATTGTGAGAGAAATTAGAAATAAAAGAAATGATAACATTGTGAGATAAATTAGAAATAAAAGAAATGATAACATTGTGAGAGAAATTAGAAATAAAAGAAACGATAACATTGTGAGAGAAATTAGAAATAAAAGAAATGATAACATTGTGAGAGAAATTAGAAATAAAAGAAACGATAACATTGTGAGATAAATTAGAAATAAAAGAAATGATAACATTGTGAGAGAAATTAGAAATAAAAGAAACGATAACATTGTGAGAGAAATTAGAAATAAAAGAAATGATAACATTGTGAGAGAAATTAGAAATAAAAGAAACGATAACATTGTGAGAGAAATTAGAAATAAATGAAATGATAACATTGTGAGAGAAATTAGAAATAAAAGAAATGATAACATTGTGAGAGAAATTAGAAATAAAAGAAACGATAACATTGTGAGAGAAATTAGAAATAAAAGAAATGATAACATTGTGCGAGTATAGAAATAAAAGAAATGATAACATTGTGAGAGAATAGAAATAAAAGAAATGATAACATTGTGAAAGTATAGAAATAAAAGAAACGATAACATTGTGAGAGTATAGAAATAAATGAAATGATAACATTGTGAGAGAAATTAGAAATAAAAGAAATGATAACATTGTGAGAGTATAGAAATAAAAGAAATGATAACATTGTGAGAGAAATTAGAAATAAAAGAAATGATAACATTGTGAGAGTATAGAAATAAATGAAATGATAACATTGTGAGAGTATAGAAATAAATGAAATGATAACATTGTGAGAGTATAGAAATAAATGAAATGATAACATTGTGAGAGTATAGAAATAAAAGAAATGATAACATTTTGAGAGTATAGAAATAAAAGAAATTATAACATTGTGAGAGAAATTAGAAATAAAAGAAATGATAACATTGTGAGAGTGTAGAAATTAAAGAAATGATAACATTTTGAGAGATTTTAGAAATAAATGAAATGATAACATTGTAAGAGAAATTAGAAATAAAAGAAATGATAACATTGTGAGAGAAATTAGAAATAAAAGAAATGATAACATTGTGAGAGTATAGAAATAAAAGAAATGATAACATTGTGAGAGTATAGAAATAAAAGAAATGATAACATTGTGAGAGTATAGAAATAAAAGAAATGATAACATTTTGAGAGTATAGAAATAAAAGAAATGATAACATTGTGAGAGAAATTAGAAATAAAAGAAATGATAACATTGTGAGAGTGTAGAAATTAAAGAAATGATAACATTTTGAGAGATTGTAGAAATAAATGAAATGATAACATTGTAAGAGAAATTAGAAATAAAAGAAACGATAACATTGTGAGAGAAATTAGAAATAAAAGAAATGATAACATTGTGAGAGTATAGAAATAAAAGAAATGATAACATTGTGAGAGTATAGAAATAAAAGAAATGATAATATTGTGAGAGTATAGAAATAAAAGAAATGATAACATTGTGAGAGTATAGAAATAAATGAAATGATAACATTGTGAGAGTATAGAAATAAAAGAAACGATAACATTGTGAGAGTATAGAAATAAAAGAAATGATAACATTGTGAGAGAAGGTAAAAATAAAAGAAATGATAACATTGTGGGATATTGTAGAAATAAAAGAAAAGATAATGTTGTGAGAGTTTAGAAATTAAAGAAAACATAACATTGTGGAAGGAAGTAGTTCGGAAAATTCGCATGTTCCTTTTAACTTTGGGGCAGAGCTAACACCTTTGCTGATAGGCCCTGGTTTGGGGGGGGGGGGGGGGGGATGTCAAGGTTCTCAAGCACATCAAATCCTATCTCTCCCTCTCTGTGCAAACATGTCAGCCAATCATTTCAGTCATTTCTATTTTTGTTATCGCCGTTTATTGTGGAAGGAAGTAGTTCGGAAAATTCGCATGTTCCTTTTAACTTTGGGGCAGAGCTAACACCTTTGCTGATAGGCCCTGGTTTGGGGGGGGGGGGCGGGGGATGTCAAGGTTCTCAAGCACATCAAATCCTATCTCTCCCTCTCTGTGCAAACATGTCAGCCAATCATTTCAGTCATTTCTATTTTTGTTATCGCCGTTCTATCCACGCCTGCTGTCATTCAATGATCTGTCCACCCACGCTTTCATTCAATGATCTGTCCACCCACGCATTCAATGATCTGTCCACCCACGCTTTCATTCAATGATCTGTCCACCCACGCTTTCATTCAATGATCTGTCCACCCACGCATTCAATGATCTGTCCACCCACGCTTTCATTCAATGATCTGTCCACCCACGCATTCAATGATCTGTCCACCCACGCCATCTTCTTGTTGGCTACTCAATCATATTTTAAAAAAAAAATTATTCGCTCTTACCTTTAGATTATAAATCATTAAATCTTAAACTCCTGATCTATTTTGTCAAGGTATTTTATTATCAATATATGTGTTTATAATTATTAATATTTTATCAAGATATGATTTTATCAAGGTAGGATTTTATCAAGGTATGATTTTATCAAGGTAGAATTTTCTCAGGGTATGATTTTATCTCATGGTCTTCAAATTTGTCATTGTAAATTTCGACAATTAAGTGTAAACGGAACTTATTTTATAATATGTATTTATATATTTACACAAACACACACAAACACAAAATTACACGCATACAAAACAAACACACAGACACACAAGAAACCATAGAGGGCCCACACGCGCGCGCGCATCAGCATGGATGCTTCAAAAAAAATTTTGATTGATTTTTTGGGTTTTTTTTTTTGGGGGGGGGGGGGCGCTGTGAGGAGAGGTTGTAAGGAGGAAGGCAAGAGAAAGAAAACTCTCCCAAGAGAGTAGAGGGCCAGGTGCTGCATGTTTCTATAGGTGCCATTTAAGTCGGGTGTTGGACACGAGGCGGTGTGCTAGAGGAAATGTTGGACACGAGGAGGTGTGCTAGAGGAGATGTGGGACACGCGGAGGTGTGCTAGAGGAGATGTTGGACACGAGAAGGTGTGCTAGAGGAGATGTTGGACGCAAGAAGGTGAGCTAGAGGAGATATTGGACACGAGAAGGTCTGCTAGAGGAGATGTTGGACACGAGAAGGTGTACTAGAGGAGATGTTGGACATGAGGAGGTATGCTAGAGGAGATGTGGGACACGAGAAGGTGTGCTAGAGGAGATGTGGGACACGAGGAGGTGTGCCAGAGGAGATGTTGGACACGAGGGGGTGTGCTGGAGTAGATGTTGGACACGAGAAGGTGTGCTAGAGGAGATGTTGGACACAAGAACGTGTGCTAGAGCAGATGTTAGACACGAGAAGGTCTCATAGAGGATATGTTGGACACGAGAAGGTGTGCTAGAGGAGATGTTGGACACGAGAACGTGTGCTAGAGCAGATGTTGGACACGAGAAGGTGTGCTAGAGCAGATGTTGGACACGAGAACGTGTGCTAGAGGAACTTCAGGTGTATAACGTTTATTTTTATGATAATCATCAAAGAAATATGATGGTAGTCGTGTATAGTGTTAGTAATTAAATATGATGGTAAATATGGAAGTATGGTGCTCGTAATGGAATATGATGGTAGAAATGGAAGTATGCTGTTAGTAATGGCATATGATGGTAGATATGGAAGTATGCTGTTAGTAATGGCATATGATGGTAGATATGGAAGTATGGTGTTAGCAATGGAATATAATGGTAGATATGGAAGTATGGTGTTAGTAATAGCATATGGTGGTAGATATGGAAGTATGGTGCTAGTAACGGAATATGATGGTAGATATGGAAGTATGGTATAGTAATGGAATATGATCGTAGATCTGGAAGTATGTTGTTAGTTATGGAATATGATGTAAGTGATGTAAGTATGGTGTTAGTAATGGAATATGATTGTTAATATAGATGTATGGTGCTATTAATGAAATATGGTGTAAGTGTTGTAAGTATGGTTTAATATAAAATGCGTAAAAAAATGTTGGATAAAATCTGAAAAGGGGAACGCAACAAAACAACGAACGTTCCAGCAGGAAGCCTTCGTCAGCGAACAAATATGATGTTAGTAATGGAGTATGATGGTAGATATGGAGTTTTTACGGTATTTTAAAGGAGTATAAAGGAAGTTGTGTAAGCATGGTATAAGAAATAGAATATGTTGATAGCCACTGCCATGTTCGTCGTTCGGACTTACGAAGGTGACCAACATATTTTCGACTTGAGAAAATGGCCTTGACTTGAGCTATATTTTGTTCAAAGTGGTTACTGATGTGTGTTGTTAGTAATGTCTATTCAATGTCAAACAAAACATTTCACATCAAGCAGCTTAAACATTACATTATTAAATTATTACATCATTAAACATTACATTATTACATTATTCCATCATTAAAAATTACATTATTAAATTATTCCATCATTAAACATTACATTATTAAATTATTCCATCATTAAACATTACATTATTACATTATTCCATCATTAAACATTACATTATTACATTATTCCATCATTAAACATTACATTATTACATTATTCCATCATTAAACATTACATTATTACATTATTCCATCATTAAACATTACATTATTACATTATTCCATCATTAAACATTACATTATTACATTATTCCATCATTAAACATTACATTATTACATTATTACATCATTAAACATTACATTATTACATTATTCCATCATTAAACATTACATTATTACATTATTCCATCATTAAACATTACATTATTACATTATTCCATCATTAAACATTACATTATTAAATTATTCCATCATTAAACATTACATTATTAAATTATTACATCATTAAACATTACATTATTAAATTATTACATCATTAAACATTACATTATTAAATTATTCCATCATTAAACATTACATTATTACATTATTCCATCATTAAACATTACATTATTACATTATTCCATCATTAAACATTACATTATTACATTATTCCATCATTAAACATTACATTATTACATTATTCCATCATTAAACATTACATTATTACATTATTCCATCATTAAACATTACATTATTACATTATTCCATCATTAAACATTACATTATTACATTATTCCATCATTAAACATTACATTATTACATTATTACATCATTAAACATTACATTATTACATTATTCCATCATTAAACATTACATTATTACATTATTCCATCATTAAACATTACATTATTACATTATTCCATCATTAAACATTACATTATTAAATTATTCCATCATTAAACATTACATTATTAAATTATTACATCATTAAACATTACATTATTAAATTATTACATCATTAAACATTACATTTAAATCAATTTCCGCCACCGAGTTAAACAACGCTTTTCTTCATCTGTGTGAGAACCTTTATGTCAATAAATTGAACAACGTATTTTAGGGGAGACTTTGGACAACGCTGGCCAGGGGCGTCATTTGGGTAGAAGATGGTGGTGCCTTGCTCCCCCCCCCCCGAATTTTCCCGATTTTTTTTTTAAAAATTGCTATGTACTGTGGCGCCTCCAGTAATAACAAATAAGAAGAAGGCCAAGTTTCGTTTACCCCCCAGCCCTGAAAAAACCTGAAATGACTCCCCTGAATGTGGCCATCTCTGGATTTTAGTGTTATGTTAGTATTGGTTTTAAATCTAAATCCTTACCCCAAAACAGGGGTCGCCATACCAAAAAGCTTGTCCGGTCCATTTTGATCGTGGGTCAACTCATCTCTGTCCGCATGTTGTAACATCGAATCATAGCATATCAAAATGGAAGCGAATGTTTGTTGGTTCGTGGGTTTGTTCCACACGCGGGCTTATATGGATTGATGGATCTTAAACAAACTTGGCACAAATATCCATCATTTTACAGAATCAAATACTGAGGGTTTTTGAACTTTTTAAAATATTCTGTTTGGTGCAGAGGGCCCTGAAGTCGTTTATTTGCTCCTAATTTGAGCTATGTAAATAAAAAGACCAACACATACTCCTACATGAATGGATGAATCCAGACCAAACGTAATACACATACACTTGATTATCCATATTCAAATACCGAAGGGTACTAAACTCATAATATCCATTCCTATAGAACCAGGGGCCCCATTTCATTTTCCCTTATATAAGCTTTATAAACATCAATGGGCTTAGACAACGCTATAGGTTCTATGTGAATTGATGAAATAGAACTAGCTTGGTAGCAATACTCTACATTGTTCGTATAGAAATATGGTGGCTTTAAACTAATAATATCCAATCCTTTCAGGGCCGACCTAGAATTTTTCTAAAAAGTTCGATCATTT
The DNA here is from genome assembly GCA_964033795.1 of Lymnaea stagnalis. Lineage (NCBI taxonomy): Eukaryota > Metazoa > Mollusca > Gastropoda > Lymnaeidae > Lymnaea > Lymnaea stagnalis. Next base: position 6,380,142 of record CAXITT010000001.1, on the reverse strand, counting down.
AAAAAGCTATATCTATGGCTTGTACACCCCCCCCCCCCCTCCCCACACCCCACGCAAAAAAAAAAAACCAAAATTATGAAATGCCCCCCCCCCCCCGTCGCGGCCCTTATTTCAACTTAAATGTAACATAGTTATAGCAATACATTTAGTTGTATAATTGTTCGTGTTCGAAAAATAATTACGTAGAGAATAATTGTTGAAACTTTTCATGGAGGATATTAAATTGAATCTTAGAATGTTCCAGAAAGGTCCATAGTTTTAAAAGGGGTTATGTAATGGGATCTAAAAGCTTATTGAAATGTTAATGAAAAAGCAAAACGAGGTATGTGGAAGCTTGAATTGGTAGATGTGAAGAGCTAGCACCGCGGTTTTTTTACCATGGTGACCTTATGTCTGAAATTTATTCCTAACCCTAACTCTAACCCTAACCTTATGTCTGAAATGTATCACCTAAACCTAACCTTTGCCCTAAACTTATCCCTAACCTCGGCTGTGACCCTATCGGACCAGAGACAAAACACGCATATGATGTCAGGGGGCCATCTCTTCACATTGGCCTTTGAATTTAAGGACACGACAATAAGATTAGAACATTTTGGCGTAGAGCCTTCCTCGGCGCAGAGGACAAATGAAAATATCACAAGGAACAAGAGTTTTACAGAGCACAGTAAACAATTCAAGAAATATCCGTTGTTATTGCCGGAAGTAGGGTTACAGGAAGTGAGAGAATATAAATATTGACGCTGCGAAAAATAAGGTCCACAATAATAATCAGAATATCCAGGGGTACATGAACAACCAGCAATAAGAAAAATAAGAAAATAGTAGAAATGCAGGGAGACAGAGAAACATTAGTAGGATAGTATTTGATTAAAACCATATGGAGATGTGATGCAAACAGTAAACTATTGAATACCTGACTGCAATCTTCTTAAGAGGTTAGGTAGGAATAGTTTGAAGACCGTCTCCGGTTTTATAGAGACATTGTTTCGTGCATGTTTGTCGTACAAAACAAGACAATTGTCGAAAATAGTGTCTGGTTTAGTTTGCAAGGCTTAACAAGGAGTGCTAGGAATTTTTTTTTGGTCGCACGTCTTCAACAACCTTTTCTACACGATCTGTCTTCAATGTCAAGTCTTCAATGTCAAGCCTTTAATGTCAATCTTCAATGTCAAGTCTATAATGTCAAGTCGTTGATGTCAAGTCTATAATGTCTAGTCTTTAATGTCAAGTCTTCAATGTCAAGGCTTTAATGTCAATCTTTAATGTCAAGTCTTCAATGTCAAGGCTTTAATGTCAATCTTTAATGTCAAGTCTTCAATGTCAAGGCTTTAATGTCAATCTTTAATGTCAAGTCTTCAATGTCAAGGCTTTAATGTTAATCTTGAATGTCAAGTCTTCAATGTCAAGGCTTTAATGTCAATCTTTAATGTCAAGTCTTCAATGTCAAGGCTTTAATGTCAATCTTTAATGTCAAGTCTTCAATGTCAAGGCTTTAATGTCAATCTTTAATGTCAAGTCTTCAATGTCAAGGCTTTAATGTCAATCTTTAATGTCAAGTCTTCAATGTCAAGGCTTTAATGTCAATCTGTAATGTCAAGTCTTCAATGTCAAGGCTTTAATGTCAATCTTTAATGTCAAGTCTTCAATGTCAAGGCTTTAATGTCAAGTCTTTAATGTCAATCTTTAATGTCAAGGCTTTAATGTCAATCTTTAATGTCAAGTCTTCAATGTCAAGGCTTTAATGTCAAGGCTTTAATTTCAATCTTAAATGTCAAGGCTTTAATGTCAATCTTTAATGTCAAGGCTTTAATTTCAATCTTTAATGTCAAGGCTTTAATGTCAATCTTTAATGTCAAGGCTTTAATGTCAATCTTTAATGTCAAGGCTTTAATGTCAATCTTTAATGTCAAGGCTTTAATGTCAATCTTCAATGTCAAGGCTTTAATGTCAATCTTTAATGTCAAGGCTTTAATGTCAATCTTTAATGTCAAGGCTTTAATGTCAATCTTTAATGTCAAGGCTTTAATGTCAATCTTTAATGTAAAGTCTTCAATGTCAAGGCTTTAATGTCAATCTTGAATGTCAAGTCTTCAATGTCAAGGCTTTAATGTCAATCTTTAATATCAAGTCTTCAATGTCAAGGCTTTAATGTCAAGTCAAGTCTTTAATGTCAAGTCGCTTTCAAAGATTACCATCGGAAATGATGGACTCGACGTTAGCCACATCTCCTAAAATAATACGTCGGTAATGCAAATGTCATTTTTTTTTAAAAAGGACGCAACAACAACAATACTTTAGATGTCTTGTGTTTAAATTGTTCTTCTTGTAAAATTTCGTCTCGTATAAGATATTTATTATTAAAATGCTGAAGATGACTGTGAACAATGTAATTTAAAAAAATAAAATCATTTCCATTTCTATGGCTCAATACATGAACCGCATTGCCTCATCCATTGTAACTAGACGCCCGGTGAGCAGGTAGACATCTCTGAAAGAATACCTCATTTGTTTTATCTATGTTTTCACACCGTCCGTCACGTGAGACAGGTGTTGATTCCACGAGACTTAGGACGGCTGTTATATAGAAGATTGCCTGTTTCCCAATCAGTAGACCTCCCCCCCCCCTTTTTCCCCCCCACCACAACACTCTATTCAGCCGATGAGTCAATGGCGCATCAAATGGCCGATCCTTGGCACCAGAGGTCTCGTGGGTTTCAGCTGTTCACAAAAGTATTTTCAACAAGTATTGTAAGCTGAGATAAGAAGTTGATGCTATACAACGATAGATATCTTGGAGATAACCACACAAAAAATATTCTCGTATATTCAAATTTCCTGTTATTTTTTTAAAATGATTTATTTTTCTATATTTTGACAGAAATGAATCAAATATAACACGGTGCCCCACTTATTTATATCTCCTCGTCTTCTCATAATATTATCTGGGTGCTCGCCCCCCTCCCCCCCCCCCCGTTACAACCTTCCCCAGCCCATGACTCCAGCACTAAAATGAAGGTCCCAGATTATGAGCTTTGCTTTTAAACTCGGTGATTGAAGCAAAACTTCCATGAGTTGTAAGATAAGACCTAATTAGTGTTGCCTTTAACATGGAGAACTTGAATGAGACGTATTAAAAGACCTAATCAGTTTAGATGTTAGCATGTAAAGCTTTAATGAGGTGTAAGAGAAGACCTAGTGTTGCTATTAGCATTAAAACTCGAGTGAGACGAAAGAGAAGACCTAGTGTTGCTATTAGCATTAAAACTCGAGTGAGACGAAAGAGAAGACCTAGTGTTGCTATTAGCATTAAAACTCGAGTGAGACGAAAGAGAAGACCTAGTGTTGCTATTAGCATTAAAACTCGAGTGAGACGAAAGAGAAGACCTAGTGTTGCTATTAGCATTAAAACTCGAGTGAGACGAAAGAGAAGACCTAGTGTTGCTATTAGCATTAAAACTCGAGTGAGACGAAAGAGAAGACCTAGTGTTGCTATTAGCATTAAAACTCGAGTGAGACGAAAGAGAAGACCTAGTGTTGCTATTAGCATTAAAACTCGAGTGAGACGAAAGAGAAGACCTAGTGTTGCTATTAGCATTAAAACTCGAGTGAGACGAAAGAGAAGACCTAGTGTTGCTATTAGCATTAAAACTCGAGTGAGACGAAAGAGAAGACCTAGTGTTGCTATTAGCATTAAAACTCGAGTGAGACGAAAGAGAAGACCTAGTGTTGCTATTAGCATTAAAACTCGAGTGAGACGAAAGAGAAGACCTAGTGTTGCTATTAGCATTAAAACTCGAGTGAGACGAAAGAGAAGACCTAGTGTTGCTATTAGCATTAAAACTCGAGTGAGACGAAAGAGAAGACCTAGTGTTGCTATTAGCATTAAAACTCGAGTGAGACGAAAGAGAAGACCTAGTGTTGCTATTAGCATTAAAACTCGAGTGAGACGAAAGAGAAGACCTAGTGTTGCTATTAGCATTAAAACTCGAGTGAGACGAAAGAGAAGACCTAGTGTTGCTATTAGCATTAAAACTCGAGTGAGACGAAAGAGAAGACCTAGTGTTGCTATTAGCATTAAAACTCGAGTGAGACGAAAGAGAAGACCTAGTGTTGCTATTAGCATTAAAACTCGAGTGAGACGAAAGAGAAGACCTAGTGTTGCTATTAGCATTAAAACTCGAGTGAGACGAAAGAGAAGACCTAGTGTTGCTATTAGCATTAAAACTCGAGTGAGACGAAAGAGAAGACCTAGTGTTGCTATTAGCATTAAAACTCGAGTGAGACGAAAGAGAAGACCTAGTGTTGCTATTAGCATTAAAACTCGAGTGAGACGAAAGAGAAGACCTAGTGTTGCTATTAGCATTAAAACTCGAGTGAGACGAAAGAGAAGACCTAGTGTTGCTATTAGCATTAAAACTCGAGTGAGACGAAAGAGAAGACCTAGTGTTGCTATTAGCATTAAAACTCGAGTGAGACGAAAGAGAAGACCTAGTGTTGCTATTAGCATTAAAACTCGAGTGAGACGAAAGAGAAGACCTAGTGTTGCTATTAGCATTAAAACTCGAGTGAGACGAAAGAGAAGACCTAGTGTTGCTATTAGCATTAAAACTCGAGTGAGACGAAAGAGAAGACCTAGTGTTGCTATTAGCATTAAAACTCGAGTGAGACGAAAGAGAAGACCTAGTGTTGCTATTAGCATTAAAACTCGAGTGAGACGAAAGAGAAGACCTAGTGTTGCTATTAGCATTAAAACTCGAGTGAGACGAAAGAGAAGACCTAGTGTTGCTATTAGCATTAAAATTCGAGTGAGACGCAAGAGAAGACCTAGTGTTGCTATTAGCATTAAAACTCGAGTGAGACGCAAGAGAAGACCTAGTGTTGCTATTAGCATTAAAACTCGAGTGAGACGAAAGAGAAGACCTGGTGTTGCTATTTGCATTAAAACTCGAGTGCGACGCAAGAGAAGACCTAGTGTTGCTATGAGCATTAAAACTCGAGTGAGACGAAAAAGAAGACCTAGTGTTGATATCAGCATTAAAACTCGAGTGAGACGCAAGAGAAGACCTAGTGTTGCTATCAGCATTAAAACTCGAGTGAGACGAAAGAGAAGACCTAGTGTTGCTATCAGCATTAAAACTCGAGTGAGACGAAAGAGAAGACCTAGTGTTGCTATCAGCATTAAAACTCGAGTGAGACGAAAGAGAAGACCTAGTGTTGCTATTGGCATTAAAACTCGAATGAGACGCAAGAGAAGACCTAGTGTTGCTATCAGCATTAAAACTCGAGTGAGACGCAAGAGAAGACCTAGTTTTGCTATTGGCATTAAAACTCGAGTGAGACGAAAGAGAAGACCTAGTGTTGCTATTAGCATTAAAACTCGAGTGAGACGCAAGAGAAGACCTGGTGTTGCTATTAGCATTAAAACTCGAGTGAGACGAAAGAGAAGACCTAGTGTTGCTATTAGCATTAAAACTCGAGTGAGACGAAAGAGAAGACCTAGTGTTGCTATTAGCATTAAAACTCGAGTGAGACGAAAGAGAAGACCTAGTGTTGCTATTAGCATTAAAACTCGAGTGAGACGAAAGAGAAGACCTAGTGTTGCTATTAGCATTAAAACTCGAGTGAGACGAAAGAGAAGACCTAGTGTTGCTATTAGCATTAAAACTCGAGTGAGACGAAAGAGAAGACCTAGTGTTGCTATTAGCATTAAAACTCGAGTGAGACGAAAGAGAAGACCTAGTGTTGCTATTAGCATTAAAACTCGAGTGAGACGAAAGAGAAGACCTAGTGTTGCTATTAGCATTAAAACTCGAGTGAGACGAAAGAGAAGACCTAGTGTTGCTATTAGCATTAAAACTCGAGTGAGACGAAAGAGAAGACCTAGTGTTGCTATTAGCATTAAAACTCGAGTGAGACGAAAGAGAAGACCTAGTGTTGCTATTAGCATTAAAACTCGAGTGAGACGAAAGAGAAGACCTAGTGTTGCTATTAGCATTAAAACTCGAGTGAGACGAAAGAGAAGACCTAGTGTTGCTATTAGCATTAAAACTCGAGTGAGACGAAAGAGAAGACCTAGTGTTGCTATTAGCATTAAAACTCGAGTGAGACGAAAGAGAAGACCTAGTGTTGCTATTAGCATTAAAACTCGAGTGAGACGAAAGAGAAGACCTAGTGTTGCTATTAGCATTAAAACTCGAGTGAGACGAAAGAGAAGACCTAGTGTTGCTATTAGCATTAAAACTCGAGTGAGACGAAAGAGAAGACCTAGTGTTGCTATTAGCATTAAAACTCGAGTGAGACGAAAGAGAAGACCTAGTGTTGCTATTAGCATTAAAACTCGAGTGAGACGAAAGAGAAGACCTAGTGTTGCTATTAGCATTAAAACTCGAGTGAGACGAAAGAGAAGACCTAGTGTTGCTATTAGCATTAAAACTCGAGTGAGACGAAAGAGAAGACCTAGTGTTGCTATTAGCATTAAAACTCGAGTGAGACGAAAGAGAAGACCTAGTGTTGCTATTAGCATTAAAACTCGAGTGAGACGAAAGAGAAGACCTAGTGTTGCTATTAGCATTAAAACTCGAGTGAGACGCAAGAGAAGACCTAGTGTTGCTATTAGCATTAAAACTCGAGTGAGACGAAAGAGAAGACCTAGTGTTGATATTAGCATTAAAACTCGAGTGAGACGAAAGAGAAGACCTAGTGTTGCTATTAGCATTAAAACTCGAGTGAAACGCAAGAGAAGACCTTGTGTTGCTATTAGCATTAAAACTCGAGTGAGATGAAAGAGAAGACCTGGTGTTGCTATTAGCATTAAAACTCGAGTGAGACGAACGAGAAGACCTAGTGTTGCTATTAGCATTAAAACTCGAGTGAGACGAAAGAGAAGACCTAGTGTTGCTATCAGCATTAAAACTCGAGTGAGACGCAAGAGAAGACCAAGTGTTGCTATTAGCATTAAAACTCGAGTGAGACGAAAGAGAAGACCTAGTGTTGCTATTAGCATTAAAACTCGAGTGAGACGAAAGAGAAGACCTGGTGTTACTATTAGCATTAAAACTCGAGTGAGACGAAAGAGAAGACCTGGTGTTGCTATTAGCATTAAAACTCGAGTGAGACGAAAGAGAAGACCTAGTGTTGCTATCAGCATTAAAACTCGAGTGAGACGAAAGAGAAGACCTAGTGTTGCTATTAGCATTAAAACTCGAGTGAGACGAAAGAGAAGACCTAGTGTTGCTATTAGCATTAAAACTCGAGTGAGACGAAAGAGAAGACCTAGTGTTGCTATTAGCATTAAAACTCGAGTGAGACGAAAGAGAAGACCTAGTGTTGCTATTAGCATTAAAACTCGAGTGAGACGAAAGAGAAGACCTAGTGTTGCTATTAGCATTAAAACTCGAGTGAGACGAAAGAGAAGACCTAGTGTTGCTATTAGCATTAAAACTCGAGTGAGACGAAAGAGAAGACCTAGTGTTGCTATTAGCATTAAAACTCGAGTGAGACGAAAGAGAAGACCTAGTGTTGCTATTAGCATTAAAACTCGAGTGAGACGAAAGAGAAGACCTAGTGTTGCTATTAGCATTAAAACTCGAGTGAGACGAAAGAGAAGACCTAGTGTTGCTATTAGCATTAAAACTCGAGTGAGACGAAAGAGAAGACCTAGTGTTGCTATTAGCATTAAAACTCGAGTGAGACGAAAGAGAAGACCTAGTGTTGCTATTAGCATTAAAACTCGAGTGAGACGAAAGAGAAGACCTAGTGTTGCTATTAGCATTAAAACTCGAGTGAGACGAAAGAGAAGACCTAGTGTTGCTATTAGCATTAAAACTCGAGTGAGACGAAAGAGAAGACCTAGTGTTGCTATTAGCATTAAAACTCGAGTGAGACGAAAGAGAAGACCTAGTGTTGCTATTAGCATTAAAACTCGAGTGAGACGAAAGAGAAGACCTAGTGTTGCTATTAGCATTAAAACTCGAGTGAGACGAAAGAGAAGACCTAGTGTTGCTATTAGCATTAAAACTCGAGTGAGACGAAAGAGAAGACCTAGTGTTGCTATTAGCATTAAAACTCGAGTGAGACGAAAGAGAAGACCTAGTGTTGCTATTAGCATTAAAACTCGAGTGAGACGAAAGAGAAGACCTAGTGTTGCTATTAGCATTAAAACTCGAGTGAGACGAAAGAGAAGACCTAGTGTTGCTATTAGCATTAAAACTCGAGTGAGACGAAAGAGAAGACCTAGTGTTGCTATTAGCATTAAAACTCGAGTGAGACGAAAGAGAAGACCTAGTGTTGCTATTAGCATTAAAACTCGAGTGAGACGAAAGAGAAGACCTAGTGTTGCTATTAGCATGAAAACTCGAGTGAGACGCAAGAGAAGACCTAGTGTTGCTATTAGCATTAAAACTCGAGTGAGACGAAAGAGAAGACCTAGTGTTGCTATTAGCATTAAAACTCGAGTGAGACGAAAGAGAAGACCTAGTGTTGCTATTAGCATTAAAACTCGAGTGAGACGAAAGAGAAGACCTAGTGTTGCTATTAGCATTAAAACTCGAGTGAGACGCAAGAGAAGACCTAGTGTTGCTATTAGCATTAAAACTCGAGTGAGACGAAAGAGAAGACCTAGTGTTGATATTAGCATTAAAACTCGAGTGAGACGAAAGAGAAGACCTAGTGTTGCTATTAGCATTAAAACTCGAGTGAGACGAAAGAGAAGACCTAGTGTTGCTATTAGCATTAAAACTCGAGTGAGACGAAAGAGAAGACCTAGTGTTGCTATTAGCATTAAAACTCGAGTGAGACGAAAGAGAAGACCTAGTGTTGCTATTAGCATTAAAACTCGAGTGAGACGAAAGAGAAGACCTAGTGTTGCTATTAGCATTAAAACTCGAGTGAGACGAAAGAGAAGACCTAGTGTTGCTATTAACATGAACAGCGGTTGGTTGCTGTTGTTGGGTACATCGAAGAGTCCAGTGCTTTAAATATGATAGGACAATTTCACCCTCCCTGCGTTGATGACCCCCTCGAGACCCCCTTAAGTACAGAGCAGATGTAATGGAGGAGATGAACGGTTTTTATTTAGAATAAGAGTTCCCCGACCCTTCATTCTGTGGCGGGGCCACCATGTTCACTTCGATGGAGCATCATAAGAAGCGTTCCGAAGGGCGAATCGTAGGCGTTCTGAAAGCAGGTCAAGATGTGGGCAGTTGTAGCTCCCTCGTACTGGCTTCTCTACGAATGTTCATTCCAACAAAGATATTGATTTCCCTAAGATACGAGAGATGATTGTTTTGTTGTTGTCTTTTTTTGGTGGTTTTTTTTTTTTGGTCGTATTTCCAGAGCGCAGCTAAGCGTGATTTATACAAGAAATAGGGCTCTTGACAAACGCATAGGTCCAAAAATAAATTATATTAAGTCATCGCGAGCCCAGAGCAACGAGCCCAGATCAACGAGCACAGAGCAACGATCCCAGAGCAACGAGCCCAGAGCAACGATCCCAGAGCAACGAGCCCAGATCAACGAGCACAGAGCAACGATCCCAGAGCAACGAGCCCAGATCAACGAGCCCAGAGCAACGAGCACAGAGCAACGAGCCCAGATCAACGAGCACAGAGCAACGATCCCAGAGCAACGAGCCCAGAGCAACGAGCCCAGAGCAACGACCCCAGATCAACGAGCACAGAGCAACGATTCCAGATCAACGAGCCCAGAGCAACGATCCCAGAGCAACGAGCCCAGATCAACGAGCACAGAGCAACGATCCCAGAGCAACGAGCCCATATCAACGAGCACAGAGCAACGATCCCAGAGCAACGAGCCCAGATCAACGAGCACAGAGCAACGAGCCCAGATCAACGAGCCCAGATCAACGAGCACAGAGCAAACGTCGAAGCAAGTCAAATATGACGAAGTGTCCAAGTTATATTAAACGTTTTAAAAAATATTTTAGCGGGCCGCTGAACAATTTGATTTGGCCGTGAATGGGAGCACAATCCTCGGTGAGCTGATACGTCAAACGCGAACCCATGCCATTGAAATGTATAATTGGATTTGTTGATCAAGGATGCCTAAACATGAATGAATGAACCAAACAGTTGCCACAGACTGATTCGTTTGTGCTCATGCCTCACGTCAATTCATTTAAACGGTTTATAGGTATTTGTATTTGACAAAGTTTTAAGGTATAATAAAGTAAATTATATTGTTTATATATGTAAAAGATTTGTAATGAGTAAGTACGCCTCTCACAAATCCCGTCACAGCGACTCGGCAGGGGCGTAGCTAGGATGAGTGCCGGTCGGGGGTGGGGGGGATCAAGATTTTTAAAGCCCCACTTTAAAAAAAAAATGCCGTTGAACCAAAATGCCGCCCCTTTAAAATAAAGAACAAAGTGCCACCCGAGGTGGACAGCCCCCTCAATTCCAACCCCCCTACGCCACAGCGACTTAGGGAAGGGGGGATTTGTTCAGAGATATATGTCAACAACAGCGCAGCTAATGAAATATATATAAATAACTTTTGAGATTGGAAATAGCAAATTACAATGGAACAGAGGCAAGAAAATGTCGACACGAGAGCTGCAAAGTCAGCTGTTTAACCGGTGTTAAGCCAGGCATTTTAACCGGTGTTAAGTAAGATGTTTTAACCGGTGTCATGTCAAACAAAGATTTCACAACCCAGGATTCAAACTGATGTGCACGGATAAATATCCACAAACTAGGAAGATTTCTTTAACTTAAAACGAATTTTAAGTTATGTACCCCTGCGTGACACTCGCCAGGAGCTGTGTCGGTGACCTTGAGTCGGTGTGTCGGTGACCTTGAGTCGGTGACCTTGAGTCGGTATTCTACGTCTCTCCAACTCCATCCACTACGCTGCGTAAGTTAACTAGTGAGAAAAGCTATCAACACCCCCCCCCCTCTTTTTCCTGGGGACATCACGTATTATTTTTTTACAACGTCCAAGATGGTGGCTCTGAATGAATCAAGGGTTATCACTCATACATCGAATGGTGGAATGGGAGGAGCAAACTAAAATTTGATTTCCGAGTTACCTGCCGCTGAGTACTGCATAAAAAGATTCTGCTCTACTCTCTCCACGCTAAGTCCCCCCTAGTGTCGGGGTAAATCTGTGAAGAGTGTTCCAAGTTTTCCGAGAAAGTGCGGTAGGGATTTCTACCGAGCTGGCAGGTAGAATACCTCTGATGAGTTTGGGGTAAGACTTAGTTCTATACATTTAATAGTTTAATAGTTTTTTGTCCTTTCATATTCTCTTAACTGTGAACTGATATGATTAACGTTTGCTACTACTAAAATGTTAACTGAAAAGTTACATTTTAAATAAAAACGAGACTTGATGTAAAGAACAGTAAAGAATGTATATAAAATTGAAAGAATTTCATTATTTGACTTCTGCTCCTGATGAAAGTAAATCCGTGTTTCGGCCTGTCTCATCTGTTGCATCATGTTACTTCTGCCGCTGTCTTGGTCAAGTTAAGAAGCGAAAAGTTTGTGTGGGTAGGGACGACCCTTGGATACTTAAGGGGCCCAAAGTTGGGATGTCAAAAATTGTTAACTATCAACTTTGAATGCAGCGGGCAAAGCTGAAAAATGGGGGGGGGCGTGGGGGGCGCCCCTGCGCTTTGAAAATCACGTGATAGCTGTTTATATTTTTGTTACATCACCGATAATGCGCATGCGATTTATTTTATGTCATTATTAAGTCACGTGATCGACTGCGTACTGCTTGACAGAATGCGATGTAAGCAGACGCCATTTTGGGAGAGTGAACCACGGTCATATCTGAACCCGTACAAAAAAAAATGTAATTTGAACATTAAGTAAAAATCTGTTTACCGTTACATATGAACGGCTTCTTTTCAAAGAAATAAAATGTTTAAATATTTAATTTAAAAAATCATAGGAATATTATATTTAGACCATATTTTGACGAATGCTCCATCGTACAGATTTTAAATTCCAATAAAAATGTAATAAACTTCAATAATTTTATTTGAGTAAATTAGAGTTTTGAAATTTTATTAGAATATTAACATCCCAGTTGACGAAGTAGTATTTAACAGATTGTTTTTACATGAATTTATGTTATTTTTATTGATTTATTTGTTAAAATTTTATATTTTTTAAGTTGGCTGGTGGGGCAAAACAAAACAAACAAAAAGAGAGGGTGGGGGGGGGGGTTGATAGATTAAAAAAATTACAACATTTCTTACAGAATTGAGGTTAATTTGATATTTTGTTTGATAACAGAATCTGATGATCAGACGATTCGTCTTTGTTTACTTTCTTGGTGTTTGTCTAATGGATGTCCTGGGTTATTTACTTTGTGTGGATGGTTGAAGCTTAGATTTTCAAATAGTTTAAGGATTTTAAACAAAAATCCGGGTTGGGGGATGACGGGGAAAGAGATTGTAAGTGTATTCGCGTGATGAAAGAGTTGTATTGTTTCGTTGGTCCACTGTAACATATTCTTTTGGAGGACTCATTCAAACTAATTTATTCCGTGTACTCGTGCAATTTGTTTTAATTTAATGGCTCTGGTAAAAATGATATCTCAATTGTTATGTGCTTTTTAAAATTCATTGAACTTTGAGGTAATAATTGAGATAGGACTCTTACAAAATTCTAGTTTTTTATAATTAAATATTTTACATAGGTTGATACGAAAGCATGGGATGTTCAGAATAGGGTTGTGCTTTAAATGCCTTCAGTAGCGACTGATTTATTGTAAGATTCAATGCATTCAGTACAGACAAATGACATCAACTTTATGAGGATTATAACATGGCCTGTAACATCAACAGAACATATCTATATGAGACTATGCATGAGTTTTGTATACCCAACAAACTAACTAGACTGATACTGGTATTATTAAACAACTCAATATGCAAACCCAATGATGAAGGAGAACATTCACGGGAACTTCAAATTAGACGAGGCCTAAGACAAGGGGAGTAGTAATATGTTATATAGGAATTGGGGCGGATTTTGGTGGCACGCCGCCAACACCGCCAAGGGGCGCAAGGCGGCGCAAAGGATTATACGAATTAAAGGGGCGATAATTACTTTTTGATAATTATTTCCTTTGTTGTACAAGTGTAATTAAATTAATTTATATTGATTTATATTGATTTATTACATTAATTTATTGATTTTAATTAAAGACAACATTAAAGACATAGATAAAGATAACAAAGAGGTATAGTTTATATAATTTTTTAATATTTTTTGTAACAATCCTTGTCGCATCATAGTTAAGTTCATATTATTTATTTTTGATAATTGTATGATTCAAAGTATTATGTACATAATATTTATTTTATTACACAATTTTTCAATTGTATTGAAGAAACACAAGTATTATATACTGTAACACACATGCTCTGACATCATTATCATTGTAACTTATTTCTTAGGCTGTGGGTTATGTCAGTAGCATGGTTACTTGTTTTAAGTTAGTAATTCAGAATGCCGGCTAAGACTTCATCGTTCTTCCTCTTGTTATCCAGGCACGCAAATAAGAATACTGAATCCTGGTTAAACTTACAGTACTTTATTAAATCACAATTTACACAGATAATATTAATAATAATCCTTGCATGAATGTAATCATTTCACATATATATATATAATATTCCATCACTCAGAAAGACACGTCCTCACACTGCTATAACTCAGCTCAACTGTACTACATCTCAACTCTAACTCAACTCTGACTAACTCTGACTCTCCTTGCGCTCAGCTCTCCTTATCTCAGTCAACTCATACTTTATTACCAGCAAAGCGTGGAAAACAACCGCTCTGACAAAAACATAATTTTACTCTCCAAAAACGTGGAGCTCACATTTGCATCTCAAAATACAATCCATTGATTGTCTCTCCTCGTGGAAAAAACATGGTCAACACAATTCACTGTTCACTCATGCTACCTCTCTGTTTTCATGTGAAAACATAGTCCGTTACATATACATATGTAAATATATTTATTTTATTACAATTTTTCGTAACAATCAACCAAGATTGCCTCATTCATTTTACATATATTATCATGAAAGACTCAAAGTATTATGTACATATTTATCACAATGTTTATGCACATCGGAAAGACTCATCACCGTTGTCGTCAAGTCAAATTCGTCAAGTCATTCACCTAGTGCTGTGTGTATGTATGCGTGTGTGTATGTGGTGTTACACATGTCCTAGAGGTTCCAAAACTACCTACCTATCTAAATGGCCAGAGGGGATGTTGTAACGTTTTCTGCGTCTACCTTGCGTTTTATATAAAAATAGGAGAGTGAATTTCTGTGTTGTGTGTATGTATAGACAGCTGATCCCTGTGTTTTAAACCCCATGTTTGTCCCACCCTCAGCTTGTTGTGTTGTAAGAACATTTATAAAGTGCGTCTTGTCTAGAGTGTTGCGTTGTTTGATGATGTCTTTTGTACTTGTTTTGTTATAGTCCCCAAAACAGTGGTAAGTTTTACTCCAAAGGGAAACCATACCCAACCCCTCATACTCTAACTTAAGAAGACCCGGAACTCGCTTTTCATATAATTTCCTATCCCTATAAACCTGAAAATCTAAGCCTACGGTGCCCTTGTCACTAATAAATTTTGCCCTATGGATATCACAAACTTAGGAGAGAAACAAGTTGTCGTAAACACTTTACAACTCCTGTCTCAGGTAGGGCCTAACAGCGTCGGCTGAGTCAGTTGTACTAAGGGCTAAGTAGAGACTGTCCGTATCTATTTCACAGATTTAAAAGTCGGTCCAATCTATATATTTATCTATACAATCATAGTGAAACTCTAACATCCCCTATATATTTATCTATACAATCATAGTGAAACTCTAACATCCCTTATATATTTATCTATACAATCATAGTGAGACTCTAACATCCCCTATATATTTATGCATACAATCATAGTGAAACTCTAACATCCTCTACATATTTATCTATACAATCATAGTGAAACTCTAACATCCCCTATATATTTATCTATACAATCATAGTGAAACTCTAACATCCTAAGCTTTGCGTACTGATAAACAAAAAAGCCTGTCTGAAGGGGGAGATCCCAATCAATTTTTTTTCAACGTCTCTACTTCAAACAGGTCTTCTCCTAGTTTTGTCATTTTCTTTTAAATCTCGGATTATTTACAAAAGGGTCAGTCTCACTACCACTACAGTATGACATATCCGCGTGTTTGGCCTTATTTGTTAATGTCTTGCTGTACGCGGCATTCCCTAACAATTTTATAGTCTCACTAATTATGGCTTGAATGTCATTTTTGTCCCCCTTGCGTCGTGCCTCGGATACTGTGTCCCCAAATGTTTTAAAACATGTCACCGCTGGTATTCTATTACCTGATAGATTTTACTAATCACCAACCCATGGGACAAATACCATTTTAATAAAGGGGTCACTAAAAGAATATGTTCCCCTCTATAACTCCCTATTGACATACGCTGGGCAACCAAAAAAGCAAAATACATGACTATTATGAGGAAGAGCAGACATAGGAAACCATTTAAATTAGTAACCACTATTTTGAAAAAGTAAATCAGTTCAAATATCTAGGACCTTTATGAAATAAAAGAAATAAATTACTTACATAAGAATATCGGCCGGACACTGGGTTATACTTCGGACACTGGGTTATACTTCGGACACTGGGTTATACTTCAGTAGTCAAAAAACACTCAAAAGTAAAAACATTACACGAAACATATAAAACTATTTATAAAACTGTAATCAGACCAGTTGTAACATTTGCAAGTGAAACGTGGACCCTGACAAAAAACGACAGAAAACCTATTAAACACATGGGAGAGGAAAGTTCTCCTGAAAATATACGGACCAACAAAGGATGAATATGGATGGAGAATACGAACCAAACAGGAATTGTTTAGTTCAACTCAAACCTACCGAGATCGGTTCCCCACCGATATCGGGATCCGACCGCTATCGGAATCCCACCGGTATCGTTATCCCACTGGTATTGAAATACCACTGGGATCGGAATACCGACGGGTTTGGGATCATACCGGATTCAGGCTTCAGAGGGATCGGAATCCCACTGGAAACTGGTATACTAAAGGCAGCGGGATACCTACGGGATTGGGAGCCCACCGTGATCGGAATAATTATAAAGGCTCTAGACTGTAGACGTTCCTTCGTTCCGAATGCCCTCCCGGCAAATACCGGGTATATCCGCTAGTAAAACATATAGAATCAATTACGGCAAATAGCAAGAGCAGCAGACTAGTCTCTCATTTCCTACATGGATATAAATAGACTTTTTCCCTGTGTGAGGCTAGATCCATTACTCCTAAATTTCTCCTCTAACAAACAGGATCAGGCCGTTTACAGAGTCTAGCCATGAAATGAGATTCTATCTTAGTCTTGTTCCTTCATTCACGTTTCCCTTTTCTAACAATCATTATCTTTTCCTTTATAAATCTTGTTTTATTTACATAGCAAGGTTTCAACACATATTCTAAAGTCCAGACAGTGAAATAAGTAAGAAGAAGAATGTAGGACGATCTACACAAAAAACTAAACATCTTTCACTGACATATTTTATGCTTTTTTTCTTTCTTTGGATGAATGCATAACTTTGGATGAAAACCTGATGAACATAAGCCATCTTGCCCAAAGAAGACAAGTATCGCTATAAAAACATCAATTTCAAATGCCGAGTTCTATTTTTACACACTATTCATTAAGCTTACAAGAAATAACCCGCTAGGCAATGACGGCGGCCTTACGTGAACACCCCATCCACGTCATTTGTTTGATAAAGCAAGCATTCAAGTAACGCAGTTCACCAGAATCCCAATCACTACTGGCTTCCGGGAATGCTATTTTGCGCACCTATTGAACACAGTATCACAGCCATCCATACGTGCCTAGAGAATCATTACTTGGGATGTGGAGAATGTATGTGTGCATGCTTTGATCGGTTTAGAACCTGTCTCGCGGCAGGGCCGAATCGCTTTAAACATCTTAAACTCTTGCCTCGGTGGGAGCATTTAGTCTAAGACATTTCGGACCTCCCTTGATTTACCTATTCCGAGAAATAAGTTGTTAATGATATTTTAACCCAGTTATAGATCTCCCACAGTTATCGTTCCTAAAGTCAATTGGTTACTTCACTGACCCCATGCATGGGCGTACACAATTTAGGTCTTGTATAATGAACTGGTCATTGGGTTCATACAATTAATTAAAACCTCCTTCACCTTCTCTGCGCTATCGCTTTATTCAAGGCAGTGAACAGAAACGACCTACTTTTCTCCCACGATTTTCTGTTACGTATTAAAAGGTGATAGCACATTAAATTCTGCGCCGAATTTAAAACAATGTCGTTAGATTTCTACATTTACTAAACTCATCACAATGAAAACCAGTGTGTTTGTTCAGGGTCATCAGAGGTGATATGAGACATAGTTATAAGGAGAGAATGATGTCTATACCTAAACCTCTCAGTGGGTGACACCCAATTGAAAAATTGCATATTTATTTATTGCTCGGTCTTACCGAATTTCAATAAAGGATACCCAATCACACATAGTCTCAGAAGAAAGCTCCAAGCCCGAACTGATGTCCAGGATTGCGCAGACTACAACAGCACTAAAGAGGCTCAAGAAAATATGGAATGACAAAAATACAGCCCCCAGCATCAAAATCACGCTGATGCGCTCATTGCTCCTCTCCATTTTCCTGTATGCCTGCGATTCCTGGACATTAACAGCCGATCTTGAAAGGAAAATAAAGGCGATGGAGATGAGATGCTTCAAAAGCATTTTTGGCATCTGCTATAGGGACCATATCTCCAATGATACAGTGAAAGAAAGAGTTCGCCAGGCAATTGGGGGAGTACGATGACATACTGGTGACTGTGAAAAAACGCAAACTACAATGGTGCGGCCATGTAACAAGGAAACAAGGGCTTGCCAAAGAAATATTGCAGGGCACCACAAGAGGAGGGAGATGAAGAGGAAGACAAAGAAAAAGATGGGAGGATAACATCAAAGGGTCAATAGGACTAACATTGTGATCACTTGTAACATGCAGCCATCAGATCACGTTTAAAATCAAGCCACCGGATCACGTATAACATCCTCCGTTACGACAGGACAGATGAGATCGTTATGAGACCTGTCAGGACTGACGCAATCATTTTAGCACCCATAGGCTAGAGGTATAGCTGTAGGTATAGTCCGTTACAGGTTTAGGTATAGACACGTAAATGTATAGGTATAGACAGGTACATGTGTAGGTATAGGCAGGCAAATGTGTAGGTATATACAGGCACAACTGTAGGTAAAGTCAGATACAGGTGTAGGTATAGACAGGTACAAGTGTAGGTATAGGCAGGCAAATGTGTAGGTATATACAGACACAGCTGTAGGTAAAGTCAGATACAGGTGTAGGTATAGACAGGTACAGGTATAGGTATAGGCAGGCAAATGTGTAGGTATATACAGGCACAACTGTAGGTAAAGTCAGATACAGGTGTAGGTATAGACAGGTACAAGTGTAGGTATAGGCAGGCAAATGTGTAGGTATATACAGACACAGCTGTAGGTAAAGTCAGATACAGGTGTAGGTATAGACAGGTACAAGTGTAGGTATAGACAGGTATACGTGTAGGTATAGACAGGTACAAGTGTAGGTATAGACAGGAACTGTCTATACCTACACATGTGCCTGTCTATACCTACAACTGTACCTGTAGTCTATGGGTGCTAAAATGATTGCGTCAGTCCTGACAGGTCTCATAACGATCTCATCTGTCCTGTCGTAACGAACGATGTTACACGTGATCCGTTGGCTGGATGTTACACGTGATCCGTTGGCTGGATGTTACACGTGATCCGGGGGTTGGATGTTACACGTGATCCGCTGACTTACTTGCCCGACCGATTTTCTCATTGTTTTTATCTTGATATAATATAAAAAATAAGGAAAAAATTAGATAAAAAAAGCCAAACATAATAAATCAATAGTAAATTATGTTTTTATTTTTTTTTTCAGAAATAAAGTAAATCTTTTAAGAGTAAAGATGCTATTTATAACCCATACAATCGGTAGGCTACTCCGTCAGGCTGCGCGTATCCGACCATGCTGTACTCCACAATATCCACAGTCGATATCAGCTGACCGTTGTTAAAAACTGGCTGGGACTGGATTGTGTTAAAAAGGTGGGGGGGGGGGGCAGGCGGAGCACGAGGGGGGTCAACTTGGCATTGCAAGCGTTTATTGTTCGATATAACGCAGTTTCCCCATCATTTTGCCCCCCCCCAACCCCCCAACCCTAAAAAATTTTCTTTTAAATTACGGAAATTACAATGTCGCGACAATATAAAAGAAGAATAAATGTTATTATAGCACGTGAATTGACCGAAGATGCCTCCTCTACCCCCTCCCCCACACAAAAAGCCTCCCTCTGCATCCTCTCACTCTGTCTCTCTCTCTGTCTCTCTCTCTCTTTCTCTCTGTCTCTCTCTGTCTCTCTCTCTGTCTCTGCCTCTCTCTCTCTCTCTGTCTCTGTCTCTCTCTCTCTGTCTCTCTCTCACTCTCTCTCTCTCTCTCTCTCTCTCTCTCTACACCCCTGGATTGTACGGTCTTATAAAACATGTCAATCTGACATGGCTGTCAGCAAATGTGTAGAGCGCCTTGCAAATGTGGGAAAAGTCATTGGGTGACTCAGCCAAAAAAAACTGAAAAAAAACAACAAAAAACAAACAACATTTTTTAATATCCGTAGTCATGACTTCACTTTCATTTCAACCAGTTATAATGAAATAGAGGTTTTTACATCTTTCTAGATTCTCCGATTTGTCGAGTCAATGAAGCGATACTAGGCAAGTCATCTCTTTCTTGGTTAAATTAAAGCTGGCAGGAGTTTTGATTTTATTTTAAGACACCAAAAAAAAAAGATAATAATAATTAAATAGCGTCACTGAACTCTTTAATCAGAACTCCTTATTCCGTTATATTCGATCGATCGGCAAAGCCAGTTTCTCCAAAAATTCATTCATTTCCCCAAAGACATTTCGTTACGGTATATACTTCCTGACAGGCTCATCAGCAGGAATCATAATGTGTGACGCAATAAGAAGTCCGGTGATTCCAGTTTGTAGATTAAACCTTGCCTTGCCCTTGGGAGCCTTCACTGGGCTTGGTTTTGTGGACTAGTTGGTGTGTTGATTGGAGTGCTGAATGACTGGTGTGTCGATTGGAAGGCCGAATGAATGACTAGAGTGTTGATTGGAATGCTGAATGACTGGTGTGTCCATTGGAAGGCCGAATGAATGACTGGTGTGTTGATTTGAATGCTGAATGACTGGTGTGTTAATTTGAATGCTGAATGACTGGTGTGTCGATTTGAATGCTGAATGCCTGGTGTGTTGTTTTAAATGCTGAATGACTGGTGTGTTGATTTCAATTTTTTTTAATTGGCTTGTGTGTCGATTTGACTGGCGTGTTGACTCGATCGATGTTTTGAATGGCTGGTGTGTTGACTGGCTAGTGGGTTAATAATGATATAGCCAATTTGTTCCGGTGTTTGTGGAAAAAGAGAAAGGAGGTGTGGGGGGTTGCTCGAGTGTCAAGGGTATGAGAATCACTGTTAGTATGAACTTTGTTTGGGTTCGGGAGTAGTGTCATGGGTATTGAGATTGTGATTGAATGACCACTGGATGAGAGAAATCGAATAATAAACAAACGTGCGGATGTAAGTGTTAGATAGAGAGAGTGAAGGAGAGAGGGCGTTGATTGAGGACATAGTCATGAGACGTTCGTGAGTGATAGCCCCTGTTTTTTTTGGTTTTTTTTTTGGATTGACTGTGTTGTTAGAAGGAGATACTGTAACCAGGTGAATTTGTGTCACAAATACACATAAGAGAGAAGAGCCCCAGTCAGTCATAAAGTGTTTGCGTTCCACTATTCGGTGTGCCTGGGTATTCGTTGATAGGCAGCGTGTAGAGCACCATCGACAAACGTTGCCAGAGAATATTCGAAGACGCTCGACTAGAGTAATCGACTAGAGTTATCGAGTATTTTAATATCGATTGCGTTAAGGTGATGGATGATATGATTATGGGCATATTGAGCGGGAGGGGAGGGGGGTGTCTAGTTCATACAGCATATGATACCTAGCATAATCTAATCATATATATGTGAAGGTGTTTAACCTCATTCTACAAAAAGAACATAGCCTCTACCCCTTATGGCGCTCTTACTTAAAAATTACGTCCTAACAAAGACTTGTTTATGAACAGAGGTATCGTTTGCTGTTTTGTACAGAAGTAAACATTTCTTGACTTGATGATGAATGCATATTCAAAACCAATTACAAAAATGTATTTATTAATACCCCAACAATAGATGAAATGGTTCAGCAAACGCCACTGGTTATGTGCAGTGGACGCCCCGGTCTATGTGCAGAAGACGCCCCTGGTTATGTGCAGCATCATCCATATGTTAAACCAGAGGCCGGCAAACCGCGGCTCGCGGGCCGCATGCAGCTCTTTAGCGATGTGATATGACTCCGAAAAACATGATTCTTGGCAGGTTCTGGAAAAGAAATTGTGGCTCGCAAACTTATTATAATCGTCCAGCTGCTGATTTTTTGCTTATTTGCCTAATGAGTTTTCCGACCACTAGCCTAATGAGTTTTCCGACCACTGTGCTAAACGGTAGCCTCACCATGTATACATAAATTACACATTTTAATATCGTTGGTTAACGTAACCCTCCTGGATAAATTTGGTGCACATATCAGCCTCAATTTTCCTTTCACTTCACTGCATATCAGCCTCAGTTGTCATTTCACTACATATCAGAGCTTCAGTTGACCTTTCACTTCACTGCAGATCAGCCTCAGTTGTCATTTCACTACATATCAGAGCTTCAGTTGACCTTTCATTTCACTATACATATCAGCCTCAGTTGTCATTTCACTACATTTCAAACTCAGTTGACCTCTCATTTCACTACATTTCAGACTCAGTTGACCTTTCATTGCACTACATGTCAGCCTCACTTGTTCTTTCATGATCACAAGTTTTTATTTCTTATTTCATGACTAGGTGGTTCTGATTTCATGACAAACTTGTTCTGATTTCATGACAAACTTGTTCTGATTTCATGACAAACTTGTTCTGATTTTATGACAAACTTGTTCTGATTTCATGACAAACTTGTTCTGATTTCATGACAAACTTGTTCTGATTTCATGACAAACTTGTTCTGATTTCATGACAAACTTGTTCTGATTTCATGACAAACTTGTTCTGATTTCATGACAAGGTGGTTTCGATATCATGACAATGTGGTTTTTGTTTTAATAAAATGTAGTTTTTTTTTCTGATTTCATGGCAAGGTGGTTCTAATTTCTTGACAAGGTGGCTATGGTCTCATGACAGGATAGTTCTGATTTCTTTACATCTACATTTAAGTACTACGATTCAATGATGAGAACTTTTTAATTTTGTCAGTTCTATAATAAAGTATTTTCTTAAATGTCACCTAAAATTTAATATACTTATTTTGTATTAGAGACTTTAAAAAAAAACTTTATATTAAAAACTCTTTAAAAAAATATAATCTCATTATTTATTGGAAGTCTTATTCATTGAACCGAAAGTCTCACTCTTGAACCGGAAGTCTCACTCTTGAACTGGAAGTCTCACTCTTGAACGGAAGTCTCACTCTTTTAACCGGAAGTCTCACTCTTTTAACCGGAAGTCTCACTCTTTGAACCGGAAGTCTCACTCCTTGAACCGGAAGTCTCACTTATTGAACCGGAAGTCTCATTCGTTGAAACGAATTGGTCTAGGCTCGAACTGCTCATCAAATAAAGAATCCCTTTAATTTATCTCAACCACTTTAATTTCTGCTTGAATTTCCCCGAGCCCCCACTTATTAAGGTTAAACGTGTGTATCTAAAGAGTTGGCGGTGTTGAGACTTCGAGATAAGGCCTTTAACACCCTAAAGCATCACCACTGTCCTACCGCTAGGGAATGCTTAACCTGCGATCTATTTCATTATGTTGCTGTTGGCCGTAAATTTACACTTGCGTCTGAAAGCGTCGGATTGGAACTGGTCAGTAATAGAACATCATTAGTTAAAAAAACAAATTATCAAGCGAATCAATATTCAAACAAGTTTTTACAAGCCTTACTTTATATCTTCTATGTTAATCTGTACGATCAATTCCAGGCAAATGACGAAATGATTCCTTAGATTTAATGAACCATAATTTTTTTTTTTTTTTTTTAAACATTAAATGGTCGTTTAGAAGAAGAAATTTTCGGTTTCAAACTTTAAGAAAAGTGACAAGAAATGTTGTGTATAAAACGTTCAAAAATAAAAAAAATAATTAAATTTAAAAAAAAAAAATTTTTTTTTTTTTTTTTTTAACATTAAATGGTCGTTTAGAAGAAGAAATGTTCGGTATCAAACTTTAAGAAAAGTGACAAGAAATGTTGTGTATCAAACGTTCACAAAATTGACAAGAAGGGTTCTGTTCTGTATTAAACTTTGAAAAAAAAGTGACACGAAATGTTCTGTAACAAACTTGAACAAAATTGACAAGAAAAGTTGCGTATCAAATTTTAACACAACGGACAAGAAATGTGACGATGTATTTGAATATTATGTGATCTTATTTGTAATTTTAGTTTACTTTCAATAGAGTCATCCTTATGTGAAAGCAGTGGCGTATCTAGGATTAGTGAAACCCGGGGTGGCGAAGATTTTTGCCACCCCACCCATATAATAATGCATTTAGTCGAAAACACCGCCCCTCATTGTACAGAGAAAACGGGGTGCCCAAAGCTGTCAGCCCCCTTCTCATCAACCTCCATACGCCAGTGCGCAACAGGGCATATTTGGGGTCAAACTATCAGAGTCCTAAAGTGATTACAACCCTTCCTTCCCTGCCTGGGATGTAAATTGATTTCTGAAATATGTTTCTTGGCTCAGACACACCCAGACAGTCTTTAATTAACCAAAACACTTTTATAAAGTAAAGGAACATGTTGATGAACTAAATGGACATTTCTGTCTGCCGCTAATGGTGCAGGTGTTTGATGAACTCTTGGCAACACTTGCTCTAACACTCTACCACTAACCCCCAGGTAACACTGACTCCAGGTGACACTGACTCCAGGTATAACTGACTCCAGGTAAGACTGGCCCCAGGTATCTACTTGCATTATGGGACGTCACGCCGGGTTGTTGTATTATACTCCTGATCAAAAATATTTTGGAAAAGGAAATCTTATTTCTTGAAAATGTTAACCTTGTTATATTTTTTTTCTTTAGTAAAGACCAAGGTGAAGAAGAATTAAGAGCTATATTTAAATCAGAATTAAATATGAATCTACGACCTAAGTTGATGAGATCCCCTTCATTGCTTTCACCTCAGAGTTCTTTTTCATCCAGGAAATCTTTCGACATCTTTAAATGTACCACAACACCAAATGTATGTAATATATGTCATCCCTCGAAGGTCAGGGGTCCTCGAACTACGGCCCGCGGGCCACATCCGGCCCACTAGGTTGTCCTTCATCTGGCCCTAATAGCCGCCGTTCTGGTACCTGGCTAACGGTGACATAGACATCGAAAAGGACATGGATTATCTAATTGTCTCCTACCTTTAAAGATTATGAAGTGTTTTTTTTTTCTTTTTAAGATGTTTTTGTTTTTCCACACAAAAAATTCGCTACAAAAAAGATGTGTGCATTGTGCTTAAATTCTTTATGATCTTTTTTCGAAATTTAGCCCGGCCCCAGACAGTGTTACAAGGACACCGATTCGGCCACGACAGCTGTGTCATTCTGCTAGAGAACCCCATAGCGTCTGTTATAATACTTAATGGTTTCATGTATCAGTCTGACGATAATAAGAATTTCTAGAAGAACAAAATTTCCCATCAAAATTGTACTTCTATTATTCTGTCCCTCATCCCAACCAACAGACCCTCACCACTTTTTTCAAGGTACAGATGAATAAGAAACATTGAGCATGACAGGTCAGCGTGATATTAATTTTGGTTACGTTCCTAGAATAAACTGTATTAGTAGGTGATCAGGTGCATGATTTGTATCAGCCGTCGTCATACTTCGTTGTGATGTCAATGACACTTGAGTGTGATGTCAATGATACTTGAGTGTGATGTCAATGACACTTGAGTGTGATGTCAATGATACTTGAGTGTGATATCAATGAAACTTGCGTGTGATGTCAATGACACTTGAGTGTGATGTTAATGATACTTGAGTGTGATGTCAATGAAACGTGCGTGTGATGTCAATGACACTTGAGTGTGATGTTAATGACAGTTGAGTGTGATGTCAATGTCAGTTAAGTGTGATGTAAATGATACTAGAGTGTGATGCCAATGATACTAGAGTGTGATGCCAATGACACAAGAGTGAGATACCAATGATACTAGAGTCTGATGCCAATGATATTAGAGTGTGATGCCAATGATATTAGAGTTTGATGCCAATGATACTAGAGTGTGATGCCAATGATATTAAAGTGTGATGTCAATGATACTAGAGTGTGATGCTAATGATACTAGAGTGTGATGCCAATGATACTAGAGTCTGATGCCAATGATATTAGAGTGTGATGCCAATGATACTAAGGCTTGACGCCAATGATACTAGAGTGTGACGCCAATGATACTAGAGTGTGATGCCAATGATACTAGAGTTTGATGCCAATGATACTAGAGTGTGATGCCAATGATACTAAGGCTTGACGCCAATGATACTAGAGTGTGATGCCAATGATACTAAGGCTTGACGCCAATGATACTAGAGTGTGATGCCAAGAAAACAAAACAAAAACTCAAAAAATAATGGCAACTGGCTGCTGACACAAACAATATAAATCTAGCATACTTTGGTTACTGGAAGCTAAAACAAACAGTATACATCAAGCATACTTTGGTCACTGAAAGTTAAAACAAACAGTATACATCAAACATACTTTGGTTACTGGAAGCTAAAACAAACAGTATACATCAAGCATACTTTGGTCACTGGAAGTTAAAACAAACAGTATACATCAAACATAATTTGGTCACTGGAAGCTAAAAAAACAGTATACATCAAACATACTCTGGTCACTGGAAGCTAAAACAAAAAGTATACATCAAGCATACTTTGGTCACTGGAAGTTAAAACAAACAGTATACATCGAACATACTTTGGTCACTGGAAGCTAAAACAAACAGTATACATCAAACAAAATTTGGTCACTGGAAGCTAAAAAAAACAGTATACATCAAACATACTCTGGTCACTGGAAGCTAAAACAAACAGTATACATCAAACATACTTTGGTCACTTGAAGCTAAAGCAAACAGTATACATCAAACATACTTTAGTCACTGGAAGCTAAAACAAACAGTATACATCAAACATACTTTGGTCACTGGAAGTTAAAACAAACAGTATACATCAAACATACTTTGGTCACTGAAAGCTAAAACAAACAGTCTACATCAAACATACTTTGGTCACTGGAAGCTAAAACAAACAGTATACATCAAACATACTTTGGTCACTGGAAGTTAAAACAAACAGTATACATCAAACATAGTTTGGTCACTGGAAGTTAAAACAAACAGTATACATCAAACATACTTTGGTCACTGAAAGCTAAAACAAACAGTATACATCAAACATACTCTGGTCACTGGAAGTTAAAACAAACAGTATACATCAAACATAATTTGGTCACTTGAAGCTAAAACAAACAGTATACATCAAACATACTCTGGTCACTGGAAGTTAAAACAAACAGTATACCTCAAACATAGTTTGGTCACTGGAAGTTAAAACAAACAGTATACATCAA
This sequence comes from Lymnaea stagnalis, assembly GCA_964033795.1. NCBI lineage: Eukaryota > Metazoa > Mollusca > Gastropoda > Lymnaeidae > Lymnaea > Lymnaea stagnalis. Next base: position 6,353,228 of record CAXITT010000001.1, on the reverse strand, counting down.
ACATACTTTGGTCACTGGAAGCTAAAACAAACAGTATACATCAAACATACTTTGGTCACTGGAAGTTAAAAAAACAGTATACATCAAACATACTTTGGTCACTGGAAGTTAAAAAAACAGTATACATCAAACATACTTTGGTCACTGGAAGTTAAAAAAACAGTATACATCAAACATACTCTGTCCACAGGTTGCTAGTAAATGCTAACACGCGCATCAGAATGAAAGAACTGAAGAGATGAAACCCGCAAAGTTTAAATTGCATGTCATATTTTGACAATGACATTTCTCGTTTATTTCTGAGGCCAATGTGCAAAGTATCGCCAGCTAAGGGCCATGTTCTCAGAAGTTATTAGTGCCCTGAAAGTCCTTAATCCAACCATACATCATATCCAGGAAAGTTAAAACGAAAGCCAATACGATCATGTTCCACTCTTTTAGGGCATGGTGTTAATACCGCAAGGTCTTACAAGGTCATCTAGTTGCATGGTGTTGTTACCGCAAGGCCTGACAAGGCCATGGTGTTATTAACGCAAGGCCTGAAACGGTCATCTAGTTGCATGGTGTTGTTACCGCAAGGCCTGACAAGGCCATGGTGTTATTAACGCAAGGCCTGACAAGGTCATCTAGTTGCATGGTGTTGTTACCGCAAGGCCTGACAAGGCCATGGTGTTATTAACGCAAGGCCTGACAAGGTCAGCTAGTTGCATGGTGTTGTTACCGCAAGGCCTGACAAGACTATGGTGTTAATACCGCAAGGTCTGACAACGTCAGCTAGTTGCATGGTGTTGTTACTGCAAGGCCTGACAAGACTATGGTGTTAATACTGCAAATTCTGACAACGTCAGCTAGTTGCATGGTGTTGTTACCGCAAGGCCTGACAAGGCCATGGTGTTATTACCGCAAGGCCTGACAAGGTCATCTAGTTGCATGGTGTTGTTACCGCAAGGCCTGACAAGGCCATGGTGTTATTTACGCAAGGCCTGACAAGATCATCTAGTCGCATGGTGTTGTTACCGTAAGGCCTGACGGGTCATGGTGTTGTCACCGCAAGGCCGGTCAAGGCCATGGTGTTATTACCGCAAGGCCTGACAAGGCCATGGTGTTATTACCGCAAGGCCTGACAAGGTCATCTAGTCGCATGGTGTTGTTACCGTAAGGCCTGACGGGTCATGGTGTTGTCACCGCAAGGCCGTTCAAGGCCACGGTGTTATTACCGCAAGGCCGGACAAGGCCATGGTGTTATTACCACAAGGCCTGACAAGGCCATGGTGTTATTACCGCAAGGCCTGACAAGGCCATGGTGTTATTACGGATGGCAATGATAGTTGGATTTTCGCACAGTTTATTTTATTAAAGACTTTCTCTCTGCTCGCATTTCCTTCTTTTCCAGGGTGTTTTCTTTCCCTTTGCACACGCTGTATCTACTGTCATATGAGAGCTTTAACCTTTTGTAACAGTGATGTAGCCATATGAGACGTGTAGGGTTTTGTTAGGGGTAGCGTAGGTTTTACGAGTGTTGAAGGATTATGGGAAGTTTAGAAAAATGTTAATAAACGTTCTTTCGTCCATAATATACAAATTACAATTTTAATAGTAAAAAGAAAGCAACAAAAAAAAAAAAAAAATAGAAAGAAATACAAAAAGATTTTAATCAGACGATGGGCCAAAGACGAGGGTAAACCACTGAATGTAGGGTTTTGTTAGGGGTAGCGTAGGTTTTACGAGTGTTGAAGGATTATGGGAAGTTTAAAAAAATGTTAATAAACGTTCTTTCGTCCATAAAATAAAAATTACAATTTTAATAGTAAAAAGAAAGCAACAAAAAAAAAAAAAAAATAGAAAGAAATACCAAAAGTTTTTAATCAGACGATGTGCCAAAGACGAGGTTAAACCACTGAAAGTTAGAAAATAATTGTTTATTGAAATTATTAAAATGTATTACGGAAAGAACGTAAACGATGACTGAGCTATGAACGTAATTGTAAATTCCAGTCCTGGACCGTAACTGATGGACTGCGATATTTTGAGGCTATGTTTAAGCTCAAAATAGTGTTAAGTTGGACAACGCGCCCAGTAGGTTAACACCTTTGTGACGTAGCGTTGCAGACGCAAATCCAGTTATGTTAACAGCTTTGTGACGTGGCGTTGCAGACACAAATCCAGTTATGTTAACAGCTTTGTGACGTGGTGTTGCAGACACAAATTCAGTTATGTTAACAGCTTTGTGACGTGGCGTTGCAGACACAAATCCAGTTATGTTAACAAGTATGTGTTTGGCGTTGCAGACACAACTCCAGTTATGTTAACAAATATGTGACGTAGCGCTGCAGACACAACTCCAGTTATGTTAACAAATATGTGACGTAGCGCTGCAGACACAACTCTAGTTATGTTAACAAATATGTGACGTAGCGCTGCAGACACAAATCCAGTTATGTTAACAAATATGTGACGTAGCGTTGCAGACACAACTCCAGTTATGTTAACAAATATATGACGTAGCGTTGCAGACACAACTCCAGTTATGTTAACAGCTTTGTGACGTGGCGTTGCAGACACAACTCCAGTTATGTTAACAACTTTGTGACGTGGCGTTGCAGACACAACTCCAGTTATGTTAACAGCTTTGTGACGTAGCTTTGCAGACACAACTCCAGTTATGTTAACAGCTTTGTGATGCATCGTTGTATACAGAAACCCATTAGCGCTAAACCATTTTTTTTTTTGGAGGCTTCTCTCCGAGGAAGTTTCCGCTAGTCAAAACATTTGGGAACCACTGCGCTTGACGCTTAATTTCCGTACATGGTCGGATTTCAAGTCTTAGATAATGGATGTCTTTTTACTTTAATTAATTTATTATTAATATTTTTTTCCACTTTTTTTTTTTTACATCTTAGAAATATATGTTATAATAAGATTCAATACTTACATCTCTATTATCTTTCAAGTAATGAGATCATTTGTTTCAAATTTCAGACTGGGCATTAAAAAGAATTATTTTTTTTGTCATGGGTGTCCAAAAATAAATGTAAACATTTTTCTTGTGGTCCCACAAAAACAATTCTGTCTGTGAGCAGAGGCGCCTCGTTGACCCTAAGACCCACCGGGCTGCTGGGCCTTCACGTCACATGTGTCCTTCAACCCCTGTTGGCTGCAGGGGGTCTTGGATATTTAAAGAGCCCAATAATGGAATGTGGAAAAAAAATGCAGTTGTTGACTTTGGATGCAAAAAGGGGGGGGGGCACAAAACAGTGCAGTGGGTTTGAGCCCTCCTAAAGACAGGCCATGGCTGTGCTGTAAGCAGTTCTTTTGAAAATAAATTAGCAGTGTGTCTATTTGTATAAATTATAGATATTCCAGGTGTGTCATTAATTTATCCCTGAATATCAGATGAATTAAATTTTTAGACGCCTTACATTTACAAAAAAAAAAATAAACTGTACTGGTTACAAGATCACGATGACTAACCAAGACACATGTTCAATATACATACAACATATACATATATATATAAGAGAATACTGTATTAGAACAAATGGTTGCTATGTTCACCTTATTTGTAGGTTGTCATACAGAAATGTATGTACAATAATGTTGCTATTGCGAAGCATAATTTTGTAAACACTTTTGTGTGCCAAGTATGAATATTTTAACCTTTACAATATGCGCCCTTGTCCTGTGCCGGCCTCTTAACAATATGCCCCCGCCCTGCTGCTGCCAGTATGTTTTATTATCAGACATAATGAAATGTTCAAACTGTTCAAAGAACAAGCAGTTTGGATCGCAGACATCTCCAAATAGTTGAATGCATTATCTTAGTAGGCCAACCACCAACAACAATTAATCTATGGTGACTAGATTTCTGCTGCTTATCAAAACCGAACATCCCTTCTTTGAAACGACCATCTAACATGTCCCCAGTTCTTGAGCAGTTGAAATAGGCTACTCGGGGCAGTCGTAATTTGAGCAAGATTCAATGATGAGCGAAGGCCCAGACACGAATTTTAACAGCATGCAGCGTAACTCATCCACTTCATAAAACCCATTTTAACTCTCACTGCGTAACGGCCGCCCTATCTTTGGCTTTGGTGACACCATCTCTTATATTTACATATATAAATATTGCTTCTGGTGTGGCTGCTTCCACTTCAAAACAGCCCCATCCTCTACTCAACATGTTGTACATCAATATTACTAAATGCTACCAGGCAGCAAGCGCCATGACGTGACGGTTGAACTCCGGTGAATTATTTCGGAGGAGACTATTTTTTTAATCAATAAAGATCCAAGGGTAAGATGTAGGACTGTCTATTGGACTGTTGCAGGACTATTGTTTGAATGGCGGCTAGTGGTGTGCAAGACTGTCTGTAGGACTATTTGTTTAAAGGCCGGCAGGTAAGGTGTAGCACTTTCTGTCGGACTATTTGTTTAAAAGCCGGCAGTTATGGTGTAGCACTGTCTGTAGGACTATTGGTTTAAAGGCTGGCAGTTAGGGTGTAGCACTGTCTGTAGGACTATTTGTTTAAATGCTGGCAGTTAGGGTGTAGCATTGTCCGTAGGACTATTTGTTCAAAGGCCGGCAGGTGGGTCTTAACACTGGCTGTAGGACTATTTGTTTATTGGCTGGCAGTTAGAGTGTAACACTGTCTATTTATGCAGGAGTGGCCCAAATATCACCGGCAGAAGCGGTCCAGGCGGGCCAAATATCACCGGCAGAAGCGGTCCAGGCGGGCCAAATATCACCGACAGAAGCGGTCCAGGCGGGCCAAATATCACCGACAGAAGCGGTCCAGGCGGGCCAAATATCACCGACAGAAGCGGTCCAGGCGGGCCAAATGTCACCGGCAGAAGTGGTCCAGGCGGGCCAAATATCACCGGCAGAAGCGGTCCAGGCGGGGCAAATGTCATCAGTCCACCAGGATTGTGTCTGCGTTTTTTGAGTTTGGTAATGTAAAGACTTCTCATACTCATGTTTCTTAATACACGTCACCCGTGTTAGGAACGTCCCGAATAGCACCCCCTCCCCACTCCCTTATTTTTTTTGTCGTGATATAATGTTTTAGTCATAAATGAGACGTTACAATTATAAACGGACGATGCCTACTTGTCTTAGCCTAAAATGAAATTTTGGCGCGTCAAAAAAGAATTTACTCCTTAAAGTTTTTTTTTTTTTGTTTTTTTTTAAATAACACGATCGATTGTCAATTCTACGATCAATACCTATTCATTACCGATGTAAATGTATCAGTTTGACAAACTGCCTCTTTCCAGTGTCCCAGCTTGCATCATCATCTCCGTCCCTGGTTCCAAAATGGCATTAGCACTCAGCACACACAGCACGCCGAGCGCCAGGCTGTTGGACGGGCCGGCCCTCTGTGACGGTGTTGACATATCTGCATGACCCCCCACCCCCCCCCCTGCTTCTCAATTAAAGATCCCCAAACACGATATGCTGGCGACGTCCGTTGTTAAAGGATTTCATGAAATGGAATGGGAACGGCGCTGGTGTCAATCAGGGGATCTCAAACTGGAAACCTAGTGATTAGTGTTAAAGGAACGTCGCAAATGGAATGATTTCCGTAAATAAATTAAGAATTCCTGTATTAAGTACGGTTAAATGCTTGACCTACTTTTCTGCCATCGCTAACTGTACAATTGCAATGTTTTTATTTTTTAAAAAAGTAAATAAAATAAGGATGAACAAAATTTGAGAAGCTTGGGGCGGGGGGGGGGGGAGGGGGGGGGGGGGGGGGGGGGGGGGGGGGGGGGGAGGGTGTAACGGAAAAAGGAGATTAAAACATTGAAACAATGTCAATTTGGCGGGAAAGCAGCCAGGACACATTGTGTGTAAGAATTACGGTCCCTTGACAGGTAACGTCTGATCATTCTCGCGAGCGAGAGACAAGTTTTTCCAAAGGGAACAGTAAACATTCCAGTTGGCAGCCATTTGCCAATTACTTATTTGGGGTCTTAGGCAGGGGGAGGGGGGGGGCTCCCAAGACGTTGGCGTTTTATTTTTATCTTTTGGCAAGTCTTGCCACCATCTTCATCTTTGCGATGTAGCACAATGACATGTTGTAAGCATGTCAGACCCCCCCCCCCCGGCTTCCGAGCAATATTTTATGACGAGTTTCAGCACAGCAAGGAGTCCCGTGGTGGTCAGAATGACACAGTGGCAGCATCAGCTTTGATGACTAGTTTCAGCACAGCAAGGAATCCCATGGAGGTCAGAATGACACAGTGGCAGCATTAGCTTTGATGACGAGTTTCAGCACAGCAAGGAGTGCATGGTAGTCAGAATGAGACAGGGGCAGCTTCATTGGGAACGTCCTTCATCTATCTGGACCAATGGGAACTAACAACCAAGAGCCTAGCCTCTCTGTGCTATTGGACACAAAGGCATCACGCTATACGTTGCTCTGTCCAGCTCTGAAGCCGGCTTGGTGTTTATTGAGGTTGACACTTGTTTCTTGCCACCAACAGAGATGATGGTTTAGATTTATCTCGGCAAGCTCCCTGTGCATGAGGTCTGGGGTAGCAGTATATAACTCTTGACATTATCTGCTGATTTAACTTTCTTGAAATATCGATTTACAGCTTTATCTTTTGCTCCAGGTGCTGGTAATATAATCATTTTCCAGGTGCTGGTAATAAAATCATTTTCCAGGTGCTGGTAATAAAATCATTTTCCAGGTGCTGGAGATAAAATCATTTTCCAGGTGCTGGTAATAAAATCATTTTCCAGGTGCTGGTAATAAAATCATTTTCCAGGTGCTGGTAATAAAATCATTTTCCAGGTGCTGGTAATAAAATCATTTTCCAGGTGCTGGTAATAAAATCATTTTCCAGCTGCTGGTAATAAGATCATGTTCCAGGTGCTAGTAATAAAATCATGTTCCAGGTATGTTAATAAAATCATGTTCCAGGTGCTATTAACAAGATCATATTCCAGTTGATGGTAATAAGATCTTGTTCCAGGTGCTGTTAATAAGATCATATTCCTGTTGATGGTAATAAGATCTTGTTCCAGGTGCTGTTAATAATATCATGTTCCAGATACTTTTATTAAAATCATGTTCCAGGTGCTATTAACAAGATCATGTTCCAGATACTTTTATTAAAATTATGTTTCAGGTGCTGGTAATAAGATCAAACTGGATGTGCTGGTTTAAGTTCATACATGGCTTTTTTTCGCCGTAGGATCCAAATTCACCAGCATCTAGTCATTATAGTTGTTTCAAGGAGGATTTGTGGTTCTTAAAAATAAAGTAAATAGTGTGTAACATTGGACTTGAAATTTCTTTTGTGTATAAATTACAGCAAGGGTTAACTCTTGACTTGACTTAGTATTTAGATTTAGCTAACTATCAAAAGTATGTGTCCCAGACACACAAAATTGATTGTTACATTGGTGTCAGAGAGTGTTCGCCAGTTACATTAGTGACAGAGAGTGGTCGCCAGTTACACTAGTGTCAGAGAGGGGTCACCAGTTACACTAATGACATAGAGTGGTCGTCAGTTACACTGTTAACAGAGAGTGTTGACCAGTTACACGGGTGACAGAGAGTAGTCGCCAGTTACACTTGTGACTCAGAGTGGTCTCCAGTCACACTGTGACAGAGAGTGGTCGCAAGTTACACTGGTGACAGAGAGTAGTCGCCAGTTACTCTGTGACAGAGAGTGATCGCCAGTTACACTGGTGATAGAGAGTAGTCGCCAGTTACACTGTGACAGAGAGTGGTCGCCAGTTACACAGGTGACAGAGAATAGTCGCCAGTTTCACTGTGACAGAGAGTTGTCGCCAGCTACACTGGTGAAGAAGAGTGGTCGGCAGTTACACAGTGACAGAGAGTAGTCGCCAGTTACACTGTGACAGAGAGTGGTCGCCAGTTACACTGGTGCCAGAGAGTTGTCACCAGTTACACTGTGACAGAGAGTGGTCGCCAGTTACACAGTGACAGAGAGTAGTCACCAGTTACACTGTGACAGAGATTAGTCGCCAGTTACACTGTGACAGAGAGTAGTCACCAGTTACACTGTGACAGAGAGTGGTCACCAGTTACACTGTGACAGAGAGTGGTCGCCAGTTACACAGTGACAGAGAGTAGTCACCAGTTACACTGTGACAGAGAGTAGTCACCAGTTACACTGTGACAGATAGTAGTCATCAGTTACACTGTGACAGATAGTGGTCGCCAGTTACACTGTGACAGAGAGTGGTCACCAGTTACACTGTGACAGAGAGTGGTCGACAGTTACACTAGTGACAGACAGTGGTCGCCAGTTACACTGTGACAGAGAGTGGTCGCCAGTTACAATGTGACAGAGAGTACTCACCAGTTACACTGTGACAGAGAGTGGTCATCAGTTACACTGTGACAGAGAGTGGCCGGCAATTACACTGTGACAGAGAGTAGTCACCAGTTACACTGTGACAGAGAGTAGTCACCAGTTACACTGTGACAGATAGTAGTCATCAGTTACACTGTGACAGATAGTGGTCGCCAGTTTCACTGACAGAGAGTGCTCGCCAGTTACACAGTTGACAAAGAGTGGTCGCCAGTTACACTGTGACAGAGAGTGGACGCCAGTTACACTGTGACAGTGGTCGTCAGTTACACTGTTAACAGAGAGTGTTGACCAGTTACACGGGTGACAGAGAGTAGTCGCCAGTTACACTTGTGACACAGAGTCGTCGCCAGTTACACTAGTGACAGAGAGAGCTCACGAGGTACACTGTGACAAAGAGGGGTCGCCAGTTACACTGTGACAGAGAGTAGTCGCCAGTTACACTGTTACAGAGAGTGGTCGCCAGTTATAGTAAAACAGAGAGTGGTCGCCAGTTATACTGTGATAGAGAGTAGTCGTCAGTTACACTGTTACAGAGAGTTGTCGCCAGTTACACTGTGACAGAGAGTGGTCACCAATTACAATTTTACAGATAGTGGTCGCCAGTTATACTGTGACAGAGAGTTGTCGCCAGCTACACTAGTGACAGAGACTAGTCGCCAGTTACACTGTGACAGAGAGTGGTCGCCAGTTACACTGGTGTCAGAGAGTGTCGCCAGGTACACTAGGATAGAAAGTAGTCACAAGTTTCACTGTGACAAAAAGTGGTCGCCAGTTACACTGGTGCCAGAGAGTTGTCACCAGTTACACTGTGACAGAGAGTTATCGCCAGTTACACTGGTGACAGAGAGTGATCATCAGTTACACTGGTGACAGAGAGTGATCATCAGTTACACTGGTGACAGAGAGTGGTCGCCAGTTACACTGTGATAGAGAGTGTTCGCCAGTTACACTTGTGACACAGAGTGTTCGCCAGTTACTCGGGTGACAGAGAGTAGTCGTCAGTTACACTGTGACAGAGATTGGTCGCCAGTTACACTAGTGATAGAGAGCTCGCCAGTTACACTGTGACAGAGAGTGGTCGCCAGGTACATTGGTGTCAGATATTGGTCACCAGTTACATTAGTGTCAGAGAAAGGTCACCAGTTACATTGGTTTCAGAGAGTGGTATCAGGTTACTTTGGTGTCAGAGAGTGTTCGCCAGTTACATTGGTGTCAGATAGTGGTTGCCAGTTACATTGGTGTCAGATAGTGGTTGCCAGTTACATTGCTGTAAGAGATTGGTTGCCAGTTAAATTGGTGTCAGAGGTTTGGCGCCAGTTACAGTGCTTTTTGAGACCTTGGTTTCTTTAGTGCTGAGCTCTGTCTGTGTTAATTTCTCTTCGACAAGGTTAAACACATGCTTATTTATTGGCGATGTAGCATGGTTAACTAATGTACTGTTTGATCGTCTAGGATGCCGCTATCGTCTGAATCACATTTAATCTGCATGTGCTCCTCTCTCATTCATCAAATAATCATAATCCAATGAATAAATTTACACAGTACTTTATTACATTCTATAACCAGTGTAACTGGTGACAATTCTCTGACACCAATGTAACTGGTGATCACCAATGTTCCCTATAAGGTTTGTTTGTTCGTGTGCAAAATCATTCAGTTGTGTGCAAAGTTTTACAGCATCAACTTTTTTGTGTGAAAATTTTACAATAAACTCAAACACACACATGGAAATTTGCTGCGCGGTACTTAAAAGAGCTGCGCGGCGTCTGTGAGATTGCTGCGCCGCCGCGCAGCCGCGCAGCTTAAATGAAACATTGTTGACCACTCTCTGGCACAAATGTAACTGTCGACAACTCTCTGACACCAGTATAATTGGCGACAACTCTCTGATACCAATGTAACTGGCGAAAACTCTCTGGCACCAATGAATAAATTTACACAGTACTTTATTACATTCTATAACCTCATTCAATAATATGCTTTGCTAGGCGGATACCTTGCAACAATTTCAGGATGCAATCATCACAATTGAATCACAATACTTCAATACTTCAATAATTCACATGATAGAAAGTTAAAACACGTCCTCTCTCCTGTAAGACAAAATGTGTACTGCCTCTTTCAACTAAAACGTGCAGTTCACTTACGCTATAAAATATAGTTCCTGCTCTTACACTGTTAACCACTAGTTATTACAACTCACTGCTCAAATTACTTCGCCATCCTGACATAATATTGTCGTGTGCAAAATTACACTTGGTCTGTTACAGAAGGCAACGCTCGCATTAGGAGCTCTCTCTCCTCTATTCCCTCTCTCCTTTCTTTCTCTCTCTTCTTTCATTCTCTGTCTCTCTCCTCTTTCTCTCTCCCCTTTTCTCCATCCCTCCCTCTCTCCCCCTCTCTCTTCTCTCACTCGCTCTCCTCTTTCTCCCCACTTTCTCCCCAACTCTCTCTCTCTCCACTTTCTCTCTTATCTTTTTCAGTCTTTCCTCTTTCTTTCTAACCCTCTCTCTCTCTTTCCCTTCTCCCTCTCTCTCTCCTCTCTGTCCCCTTTTCTCTCCCCCCCTATCTCTTTAGACTTTATTTAGTCTATTTTGGGACCGACCACTAACTTTTTTTCTTTCATTGAAGGAATGTGGTTATTAAAGATCTCTACCTCCTTTTAATCAACACCTATTTTCATAGCTTTTGGATTTGTTATAGCACTTAGCTTTGTCATAGCACTTGTTTTTGTCATAGCACTTGTTTTTGTCATAGGACTAGTTTTTGTCAAAGCAATTGCTTTTGTCACAGCACATGGTTTTGTCATAGTACATAGTCTTGGGTTTGGTGATTATATTTCATTTACATTACACCCTAATTCAACGTCTGTTTCAAATAACGATCAAGGCGACAATGGGGTAGTCTTCGCTGTGGTTCTGTTATGGAGAATACAATGATTCCCAGTAAGCTGAGCCCCCTTTTTGAGCAACGTGTGCACACAAGAGGGCTTCAAGTGGATGAGACAGTTCGTGAGAGAGAGAGAGAGAGAGAGAGAGAGAGAGAGGGGGGGGGAGAAGGGGGATGTATAAGTTTAAGCCACCTCTGTAACATCCCCTTGATTAGAGCGAATCTGAGATGTATCTGGGAAGCCATCACAGAAGAGTAACTGGCTATAATATTACCTTGTAATATGAGTAAAACACACAGGTGTTATAGTTACAGTGGTGATTAAACCACACACATGTTATAGTTACAGTGGTGATTAAACCACACACATGTTATAGTTACAGTGGTGATTAAACCACACACATGTTATAGTTACAGTGGTGATTAAACCACACACATGTTATAGTTACAGTGGTGATTAAACCACACACATGTTATAGTTACAGTGGTGATTAAACCACACACATGTTATAGTTACAGTGGTGATTAAACCACACACATGTTATAGTTACAGTGGTGATTAAACCACACACATGTTATAGTTACAGTGGTGATTAAACCACACACATGTTATAGTTACAGTGGTGATTAAACCACACACATGTTATAGTTACAGTGGTGATTAAAACACACACATGTTATAGTTACAGTGGTGATTAAACCACACATGTGTTATAGTTACAGTGGTGATTAAACCACACACGTGTTAGAGTTACAGTGGTGATTAAACCACACACGTGTTAGAGCTACAGTGGTGATTAAACCACACACGTGTTAGAGTTACAGTGGTGATTAAACCACACACGTGTTAGAGTTACAGTGGTGATTAAACCACACACATGTTATAGTTACAGTGGTGATTAAACCACACACGTGTTATAGTTACAATGGTGATTAAACCACACACGTGTTAGAGTTACAGTGGTGATTAAACCACACACGTGTTAGAGTTACAGTGGTGATTAAACCACACATGTGTTATAGTTACAGAGGTGATTAAACCACACATGTGTTATAGTTACAGTGGTGATTAAACTACACATGTTTTATAGTTACAGTGGTGATTAAACCACACATGTGTTATAGTTACAGTGGTGATTAAACCACACATGTGTTATAGTTACAGTGGTGATTAAACCACACATGTGTTATAGTTACACTGGTATATCAGGGTTCTATTTAAAAACTCATACTTAAAATTTTAATATAACACGAACTGCCAAGTAGGAATATTGGAGTCTGAACAGTGGAGTCTGAACAATGGTGACTTAACAATGGAATCTGATCAGTGGAATCTGAACAGTGGATTCTGAACAATGTAGTCTCAAAAATGGAGACTGAACAATTGAATCTGAACAGTGCAATCGAAACAGTGCAATCTAAACAGTGCAATCTAAACAGTGGAATCTGAACAATGGAAACTGAATCGTAGACACTGAACAATGGAGTCAAAACAGTGGAGTCTGAACAATGGAGCCTGAATCTGGTCTTTTATTCCGGAGTCATAGAGGTCGTTCCAATGCTGAATTTGATATCAGCAACTAGACATAAAACATTTCATTTGCGCAAACGGCTGTGATAAGTTTCTGCTACACAAATCTTTCAGTGGCAAAATTTAGCTTTTTAAGACCTTTACATTAAATCATCATTTTTAGCCACGAAGACCAATTTTAACATTGAAGGTGGCAAACAATGTCCAGTATCGAAGCGCCTTTCCCGATATAGCGCTGAAATGTGAGTAATTTCTATCCTTTATTTTATACGAGAAAAACAAAGTAAAGATTGAAAGAGTGCCAACATAATCACATCTACCAGAATAATTTCAACGGGTTTTTATTGTGTCTTTCTACATCTAGTTTATTTAAATATTGTGTATGTTTTACGCACAAAAATATGAGATGGCTGTATCACGTGACACGACAAGAGCCGCGCACCTTTTGTACTCTTTTTCTGTTCCGTCTACTTAATGAAAGAAATGCGATATTAGCATCCAGCGGACTATTATGTCACTAAAGTTCTTCATGTAAGGGTGATTCCGTTATCTCTTTCACGTGAGTTTATTTGTGGGTTATATACAATAGGACCCCACTGAAGCACAAAACTAAGTTCAAAATGTCATTCCGAAACAAACCAAAAAGCTGGCAATCCGAAACACGAGACCAAAACACCCGTATTCTGTGTCATTTTCCCAATCCATTGAAATTACGAAATTGAAACCCATTGCGACTTTTCAAAAATCACATATGCATTTAGAAAATGATCTTTATTCTGATCAAAAATGTTCATGGTGTTGAGTTTGTTTGCGTGGCGCCTCCAGAAAAAAATGTTCAATTTTCCTATCACAAACGCAAAGATTTAAGCAAAGTAGTATACACCCAAGCATTTTACTTGTAAGGGTTTCTCCGAATGTGAAATGAAGTCTTGCCGAACACCTCAACATTTCTTATTTAACGAAAGTAACCAACAGCCGTTACACTCGTAGCAGCACACCCTAATACCACCGGCCGTTACATTTGTAACCGCACACCCTGACACCACCAGCCGTTACTCTTGTAACCGCAAACCCTTACACCACCGGCCGTTAAACTTGTAACCGCACACCCTAACACCACCAGCCGTTACAATTGTAACCGCACACTCTAACACCACCGGCCGTTACACTTGAAACCGCACACTCTAACACCACCGGCCGTTACACTTGTAACCGCACACCCTAACACCACCGGCCGTTACACTTGTAACCGCACACCCTAACACCACCGGCCGTTACACTTGTAACCGCACACCCTAACACCACCAGCCGTTACTCTTGTAACCGCAAACCCTTACACCACCGGCCGTTAAACTTGTAACCGCACACCCTAACACTCGGCCGTTACACTTGCAACCGCACACCCTAGCACCACCGGCCGTTACACTTGTAACCGCACACCCGATCACCACCGGCCGTTACACTTGTAACCGCACACCCTAACACCACCAGCCGTTACTCTTGTAACCGCAAACCCTTACACCACCGGCCGTTAAACTTGTAACCGCACACCCTAACACCACCAGCCGTTACTCTTGTAACCGCAAACCCTAACACCACCGGCCGTTAAACTTGTAACCGCACACCCTAACACCACCAGCCGTTACAATTGTAACCGCACACTCTAACACCACCGGCCGTTACACTTGAAACCGCACACCCTAACACCACCGGCCGTTACACTTGTAACCGCACACCCTAACACCACCGGCCGTTACACTTGTAACCGCACACCCTAACACCACCGGCCGTTACACTTGAAACCGCACACCCTAACACCACCGGCCGTTACACTAGTAGCCACACACCCTCACACCACCGGCCGTTACACTAGTAGCCACACACCTCACACCACCGGCCTGTTACACTGGTAGTCTCACATTGAACCCCAATAGAAGAATTAGGAGACAAGGCGGCCTTATGCTGATGCGATCGGTTTGCCAGTGTCCGGTCTTGATCCTGTGATTGATGACCGGACGACCACTGGAATACGATATGTCAAAGATAATCTCCCCTGCTCCGGGGCTTTGTGGCCTGCCCTTGCAGTTGTACCCAGCTATGTTTTGACGGAAGGAAAGGGACATAAGCAGAACTTAAGAAACTTTCATTCTATTTTAACACACGTCGCTGGAGGTGTTGGGTGTTGCGGAATGACTCCAAATTCAGTATTCTCTGAAATTCTCCTATTTTTTTAAGCTAGAGCGTGGACGGCAATGGCTTCTTCGACTCCTGACGAAATATTTGACTCCGACTCCACAATACAAATGTAGCACTCTGATTATTCAGCGAAAAACAAATTTCGACTTATATCTGTGTTTTTCGCCTCTGTGTGTCTCTGTGTGTCCCTGTGTGTGTCCCTGTGTGTCTATTTTTGTCACTGTGTGTGTGTGTTCCTACGAGTGTGCATGTCTATGGGTATATATATATATATATATATATATATAAATATATATATATATATATATATATATATAATTTATGTATTTTTGTGTCCTTTTGTTTGTGTGTGTGTTTTTGTGGGTGTATGTGTGTTTGTTTTTCGCCTCTGTTTGTCTCTGTGTGTCCCTGTGTGTGTCCCTGTGTGTCTATTTTTGTCTCTGTGTGTGTGTGTGTCTATGAGTGTGTATGTCTATTTGTATATATATATATATATATATATATATAAATATATATATATATATATATATATATATCAATTATGAATATTTGTGTGCCCTTGTATGTCCGTGTATCTTTGTGGGCGTATGTGTATGTCTATTGTTTGTCTCTGTGGGGGGAGGGGGGGACGTATATGTCTGTTGTAAGTCTGTTTGTGTGTATGTGTTTATTTCGAAGTTCATGCAATCACTACGATGCATTTTTTTTAGGCTGACCCTTCCTTACATATACTTACTGCCAAAACGTCATGATCATCAAGCAACGGTAAATTTATTTACCGTTTCTTTGTGTGTGTGTGGTCAAACCGCTGCGTGAACCAACCAATCAAACTGTCTTGTTCTGCCTGGGGCGCCACACCCAACAATTATCGGCTTTTTAAGACGTTATTTGTCTGTTATCCTCACTTGCGCCACCGTGCGGCCAATAAGTCGATGAAGTCAATAGTTCAGGGGCGTAGAAGGCACGCTGTGTTCATGGCTTCTGATGACGTGTTAATGGCTTCTGATGACGTGTTCATGGCTTCTGATGACGTGGTCATGGGTTCTGATGACATTTAAACAGTTCAATCAAAAAGCCATAAACTCATTTACCCAAATATATTGGATATTTAATTGAAACATCTTGAAACTGGCTTAAGTATCGTTCTTTCCCCCATAAACACCAGAACACCAGAATATCAGAACACCAGAACACCTTTGTTATAGCATTCCAAACAACGGTGGTCGTGTGTGTGTGGAAATGGTTCAGCTATCACTAACACAACACTACATCTTTAAAACATTATTATAATCGTTTTAAAAAACTTCTGTAAATTTTCAAAAAGAAAAAACAAATAATTATCAACATTAAATTCATGGATACAATTGAAATTAATGTTGATCTATGTAATGAAATGCTAAAAATGTATTTACGACACTTCTTTTATTTTTTTTAATAAAAATTCTTTGCTCTTGATGCTAATAATCTCTTGAATATTTTTAGACGCTCTCTCATTGTCAACGAATTAAACCTCTTAAAGTTTACTATGCACACACAAATTCTTAAAAAAAAATAAAAAATTTGTATGCTCTGTTTTCGTCAAATTGGATCAAATTTCTTTTTTAACGCACTATTTCTGACGAGAATTTGATCGTGTGAACTTAGAATTAATCAAAACTATAGAAGCTGTTTAACTGGAGATTATAAGAAGAGATTTGATATTAAAAGATCAAGTATTAATTAGCCCGCGCTTGGTCAGGCATTAAATCACACAGATAAGGCATTGGTGTTGTTTTTTTTTTGTTGTTGTTTTTTAAGTAACCATGTTAATTTGTCCGACTGCTGTAACTGAATAAATGGAAGTCGCAAGTAATCAATGAACAAACATGCTTTCTCTTCATTTCCTCACCAGTCGTAACACTGTGCTGATCTGACGACCACACCCGCGTGTCAAAGCCCACGATCGTCTGCTGCACGCTCCAGGGGACCCGAAGGCTGGGAGAGTACGAGACGGCCCCATCGGGTGTGGGAAGGGGGCGCTAAGGACGAAGGATGGGGGACTTCGAGACCGCCGGGTTCCCGTCACCGGGGCTCCAGTACGAAAGCGGCCGAGACTCGGGCAACGGCTCCATTATCGAAATGGCGCTAGGAGAAGGCGGCAGCGCTGCCGGTGGAATCTTTATCAGCGTCGGCGTCAACTCGAGCTGGAATATGACGGGCTACCAGCCGGATGGGGCGTCCATGCCCTTCTACATCATGGTAATTTGTTGTGGACATGTGTGTGCTTTGGTGTCCTAGGATGATGTTTGCGAGTGTTTGTCCATGTTTGTTGCTGTTTTTGGACATGTGTGTGCTTTGGTGTCCTAGGGCCATGTTTGTGAGCGTTGTCCATCTTTGTTGTCCCGTGACGGCGTCTATGTTTGGTGTCAATGTTTGTTGAGCACTCGTTGGGTACAGGTGCATTTTTCTCCCCTCTGATAAGTGAGTTGAAGCAGTTTGGCATACCATTAATTTCTTCGGTAATTTGTTTCATTAATGTTTACTTTACATCTGGTATATTGACACCTCATTAATCTCTACACCAGTGGGTCTCAACAAATGTGGGGTGAGGATTAAATATACAGGAAAAAATAAGTGTTGTAATTTTTGTGTGATTTTTTTTTGTTGTTGTTTATGTTAATGTTTTATTGTTATGTTTGCTAGTTTGTTGTGTTTTGTTCAATTGTTTACTATTGTTTTTCTTAATGTTTTGTTTTTGTGTTTGGTTGTTTGTTCTTACTTTTGTTTGATTTTTTTAATGATATTTTAATTTCTTTATTGTGTATGTGTTGTTGTTGGGGGTGGGGATTTTGGTTAAGAGGGTGGGGGGGGGGGCCTTCAAACTACAAGTCCTGTAATAAATCTATTTTGATTTAATTATTTGATATAATGATGTACCTCAATGTAGCTACCAATATGTTTTAATACTAGAATGTTGTGGCGCACAATTCCAATTTTAGTTTTATTATGCTCCTAAGTTATTTTTTTTTTATTGTCAAGAGCTTTGAGCTAATTATTTATAGGATTGAAAATGTCTCGCATGCACTAAGTATTGAATATAGTGGCGTCCATTGCTGGTTTGCGCCAAGGCTGCCACACTTTGGGAAATTTCCCAAGATCTTGGCAATTTACTACCCCATTCAGGACCAAAACTCACTAAAGATCCTTGAAAAAAAAAACTCATATTTTCATGATCTTGGGAAATCTTGGGAATTACTTTGACCAAATCTTGGGAATTAAAAAAAATTGAGTGGCAGCCCTGGTTTGCGCTTGTGCTAGTTCATATCTTATTCTGTCAGGGTCAATCTTTGATCAGATGAAATTATTTCAAATCTGTAGAAGTTGACCTACATATGTGTCAAGTTACTGTTGGTGTAAAGCTAATCACGTGTTGAGTCATAGCTGTATCATAACAAGACACTTGGGCAGCTGTCTACATTCTGTTGAACTCAAAGTAACATCTGAAGCTTTATGTACATGCCCGTAACATATCAGCTGGTTTATCGGTGACAGTGCAGGCAGTGATGATGATGGCATAGCGTCTCGTGTCGCTGAGGTCATCCTCATGACTACCATCCCTGATTCTGTTGGAGCAGTGGTTCTCAACTTTCCTTATGCCGCGACCAATGTTCCCTCTAAGGTTTGCTGGTTCGTGTGCAAAATCATAAATTTCTGTGCAAATTTTTACAGCATCAATTTTTTTGTGCGCAAAATTTTCATCTTACAGACACTTAAGTGGAAATTAGCTGCGCGGTACTCAAAACTGCTGCGCGGCGTCTGTGAGATTGCTGCGCGGCCGCGCAGCCGCGCAGCCGCGCAGCTTAAAGGGAACATTGGCCGCGACCCTTTAATACAGTTCCTCGTGTTGTGGCGACCCCCAGCCATACACTTATTTTCTTTACTACTTCATAAATATGTGTTTTCCGATGGTCTTAGGCGACCCCTGTGTAAGGGTCGTTCGATTCCGCCCCCCCTCCCCCCAAAGGGGTTGCGACCCACAGGATGAGAACCGCTGCGTTAGAGGGTGCGGTCAAGTAAGAAAAAATTAATTTTTTGAATTTCCAACAATGCAAATTTCTCTATGCAAAAAAAGTATAGGAATACAACTTCAAAAAATGCCTTATGTTTTCATCTTCTTATCAGGCAAAAGAGCCCAATTTTTGTTATTGGTTTAAATTTCTTTTTTCTTTTCAAATAATTCATTTGAATTTGCTCTTTGGGCTCCAACTCTCCACTGTAAGGAAATTATCTTTTGTAAGAGTGTGAATGACGCGTTTGGACATTGACGTCTTAGATGAAGTTGTAACTTTGATGTGTTCGTTCTTGTGCGGTCATTTAGCGTGCTGTCGTCTGTGTGGTGGTTGGCGAGGATGTTTGCATGACTGGTCAATGACACTGTCCGGCATCCAATGCATCGTGTGTCAACTGTGTCTGCGTGTGACAATGATGTGTTGGTGGCAATGGTGTCTGCGTGACAATGATGTGTGTGTGACTATGATGTGTATGTGACAATGATGTGTGTGACAAAGATGCGTGTGTGACGATGATGTCTACGTGACAATGATGTGTGTGTGACAACGATGTGTGTGTGCCAATGATGTGTGTGTGACAACGATGTGTGTGTGCCAATGGTGTGTGTGTGACAACGATGTGTGTGTGCCAATGATGTGTGTGTGATGATGATGATGTCTGAGTGACAATGATTTGTGTGTGACAATGGTGTCTGCGTGACAATGATATGTGTGTGACAAGGATGTGTGTGTGACGATGATGTCAGCGTGATAATGATGTGTGTGTGACAAGGATGTGTGCGTGACAATGATGTCTGTGTGACAAGGATGTGTGCGTGACAAGGATGTGTGTATGACAAAGATGTATGTGTGACAAGGATGTGTGTGTGACAAGGATGTGTGTGTGACAAGGACGTGTGTGACAAGGATGTGTGTGTGACAAGAATGTGTGTTTGGGACAATACCGTTTGAAAAAGTTTCCTGTAATTCAGTGAAAAATGAATGCCGGGTACAGTGAGAAAGATGGGTGCAGTGAGAATGACGGGTACAGTGAAGAATGCCGGGTACAGTGAAGAATGCCAGATATAGTGAGAAAGATGGGTACAGTGAGAATGACGAGTACAGTCAAGAATGCCGGGTACTGTTAAGAATGCGTGGTACAGTGAGAAAGATGGGTACAGTGAGAATGACGGGTACAGTGAAAATGCCGGGTACAGTGAAGAATACCAGGTATAGTGAGAAAGATGGGTACAGTGAGAATGACGAGTACAGTGAAGAATGTCGGGTAGAGTGGAGCATGCGTACAGTGAGAAAGATGGGTACAGTGAGAATGACGGGTACAGTGTCAAATGCCGGGTACAGTGAAGAATGTCGGGTACAGTGAGAATGACGGGTACAGTAAGAATGCGGGGTACAGTGAAGAATGTCAGGTACAGTGAGAATGCCGGGTACAGTGCAGAATGACGGGTACGGTGAGAATGCCGGGTTCATTGAAGAATGACGGGTACAGTGAGAATGCCGGGTACAGTGAAGAACGACGGGTACATTGAAGAATGTCTGGTACAGTGAGAATGCCGGGTAAAAGAGAATGACAGGTACATTGAGAATGACGGGTACAGTGAGAATGACAGGTACATTGAAGAATGACGGTATAGTGAAGAATGTCGGGTACAGTGAGAATGTCGGGTACCGTGAGAATGCCGGGTACAGTGAGAATGTCGGGTAGAGTGAAGAATGACGGGTACAGTGAAAATGCCGGGTTCAGTGAGAATGCCGGCTACAGTGAGAATGATGGGTACAGTGAGAATGTCGGGTACATTGAGAATCATGGTTAGAGTGAGAATGCTTGGTACAGTGAGAATGACGGGTACATTGAAGAATGTCGGGTACATTGAGAATGCCGGTTACAGTGAGAATGATGGGTACAGTGAGAATGTCGGGTACATTGAGAATGATGGTTAGAGTGAGAATGCTTGGTACAGTGAGAATGACGGGTACATTGAAGAATGTCGGGTTTATTGAGAATGCCGGGTACAGTGAGAATGAAGGGTACAGTGAGAATGCCGAGTACAGTGAAGAATGATGGGTACAGTGAGAATGCCGGGTTTATTGAAGAATGCCGGGTACAGTGAGAATGCCGGGTACAGTGAAGAATGTCGGGTACACTGAGAATGCCGGGTACAGTGAGAATGAAGGGTACAGTGAAAATGCCGAGTACAGTAAAGAATGACGGGTACAGTGAGAATGCCGGGTTTATTGAAGAATGCCGGGTGCAGTGAGAATGCCGGGTACAGTGAAGAATGACGGGTACAGTGAGAATGCCGGGTTCATTGAAGAATGACGGGTACAGTGAGAATGCCGGGTACAGTGAAGAATGACGGGTACAGTGAGAATGCCGGGTACAGTGAAGAATGACGGGTACAGTGAGAATGCCGGGTACAGTGAGAATGCCGTGTACAGTGAGAATGACGGGTACAGTGAAGAATGTCAGATGCGGTAGAATGACGGGTACAGATGGAATGCCGTGCACAGTGAGAAAGCCGGATACAGTG
Source organism: Lymnaea stagnalis (assembly GCA_964033795.1). Classification (NCBI taxonomy): domain Eukaryota; kingdom Metazoa; phylum Mollusca; class Gastropoda; family Lymnaeidae; genus Lymnaea; species Lymnaea stagnalis. The sequence goes on along the minus strand of CAXITT010000001.1, from coordinate 6,331,677 downwards.
ACGTATGCCGGGTTGGCGCCAGAGCAGATACAATTCTATTGTTTTGAAAAGCGTGTTTTTTTTTTCATCGGTGTGTGGTGGCCTCATAAAATGACTGAGTAAATGGCATCGCCTATATGACATAAAACCCTGTGGGCTCATCAAAGACCGCCAAAAACGTCATTATGCATGCAAGATACGCGTATGTATTATGTGCCAAATAAAAGGTGCACAGGGCCAGCCACACATGTTTTAGTAGTGAAAAGTTGGGAAGTTGCTATGGGAATTTCTTATGGGCAGTATTCTTGAGCAGTTGTTATGGGCTGTTTTTATGGGCATTTGGTGTGAGCCGTTTTTATGGGCTTTTGGTATGGAAAGTTGTTATGGGAATTTGTTACGGTCAGTTGTTATGGGAATTTGTTACGGTTAGTTGTTATGGGACTTTGTTATGGTCAGTTTTTATGGGAATTTGTTACGGGCAGTTGTTATGGGACTTTGTTACGGTCAGTTTTATGGGAATTTGTTACGGGCAGTTGTTATGGGAATTTGTTATGGGCAGTTGTTTAAGGTTTTGTTATGGGAATTTGTTATGGCAGTTGTTATGGTATGTTGTTTTGGGTAATTGATTTTCTAGACCGAGGTAAAAGTCTTCATATATCATTATGTTCTCTTGTACGTACGCGTTCATAACGATGGGGTAGGGGGGGGGGTGACAAAAAGGGCGAAGGCAAGCTTGACGAAGTTGGCACAGCTTTTCCTATGCAGGTTTAAAAAAAAAGTCGGAAGCAAATAAGACGGTAATGCTATCCATTAGAAAGACATGTCACCGCTCTAGGAAGCTCTGTCTGTCAATGTTAGGGGAAGTCTCATTGGTCAGTGAGTGACCGTGACCTTTTCTTTTCGGTGAACCAGGCATTCCTAAAAAAATCTTATCCTTGTAAACAGTGGCCAAGAAAACATGCCGCAAAACATGATCCTCGTTCGCCATGTATCCAGTTCATTAAGGAACCTATGATCTTCACTCGCCATGTATCCAGTTCGTTAAGGCACCTATGATCTTCACTCGCCATGTATCCAGTTCGTTAAGGCACCTATGATCTTCACTCGCCATGTATCCAGTTCGTTAAGGCACCTATGATCTTCACTCGCCATGTATCCAGTTCGTTAAGGCACCTATGATCTTCACTCGCCATGTATCCAGTTCGTTAAGGCACCTATGATCTTCACTCGCCATGTATCCAGTTTGTTAAGGCACCTATGATCTTCACTCGCCATGTATCCAGTACGTTGAGACACCTATGATCTTCACTCGTAATGTATCCAGTACGTTAAGGCACCTATGATCTTCGCTCGCCATGTATCCAGTAAGTTAATGCACCAGGACCTATGATCTTCGCTCGCCATGTATCCACTACGTTAAGGCACCTATTATCTTCGTTCACCATGTATCCAGTAGTTAATGCACCTATGATCTTCGCTCGCCACGTATCCACTACGTTAAGGCACCTATGATCTTCGCTCGCCACGTATCCAGTACGTTGAGAAACCTATGATCTTCACTCGCCATGTATCCAGTAAGTTAAGGAACCTATGATCTTCACTCGCCATGTATCCAGTAAGTTAAGGCACCTATGATCCTCGCTCGCCATGTATCCAGCACGATAATGCCCCTATGATCCTGGTTCGCCATTTATCCAGTATGTTAATGCAGATGTGATCCTCATTCGCCATGTATCCAGTGCGTCCATGCACCTATGTACTTAAACATTTGGCCAACCGGACGTATCGCTCAGTTCAATTTTCACGGGTGCAACTCCGTAGACGTGTCGGGGGAAAATGTAGCACCAGCTGGACAACACGTGCGTGATTCTTGTTCATCGAAACACTCCCGGCCAGACCTGCACTATCTTTGTTGACACGGTACACTTTCAGAACGGCAAAATTTCGTAACTATTGACGTTATAATCACGTTACTGGGCGCAGTAATATTTAATCTCTCTCGGAATTGTTCTGCCACCTTTGTAAGACACGAAGTCTCCTCCCCCCCCCCCTTTTTCCCCCAGGTACCTTCATGACCACTTAACTATAAGCGAAAATTATATTTTTCCTTTCATCAAGCGATCCATTTCCAACTTCAACTGACCAACGAGTCTTCTCTCTGTCTCTCTCTCCCACCTTCCCTCTCTCTGTCTCTCTCTCCCTCTCTCTGTCTCTCTCTCTGTCTCTCTCTGTCTCTCTCTGTCTCTCTCTCCCTCTCTTTGTCTCTCTCCCCCTCTCTCTCTCTCTGTCTCTCTCTCACTTCTCTCCCCCCTCTCTGTCTCTCTCTCCCTCTCTCTTTCTCTCTCTTCATCCCTCTCTCTGTCTCTCTCTCCCTCTCTCTCTACATCTCTCTCTCTCTGTCCCTCTTTCTCTCTCTCTCTCTGTCTCTCTGTCCCTCTCTCTCCATTTCTCTGTCTTTCTCTCCCTCTCTATGTCTCTCTCTCCCTTTCTCTGTCTCTCTCTCCCTCTCTCTGTCCCTCTCTCCCTCTCTCTTTCCCTCTCTTTGTCTTTCTCCCCCTCTCTCTCTGTCTCTCTCTCACTTCTCTCTACCCCTCTCTGTCTCTCTGTCTCTATCTGTCTCTCTCTGTCTCTCTCTTCCTCCCTCTCTCTGTCTCTGTCTCTCTCTCCCTCTCTCTCCCTCTCTCTCTAACTCTCTCTCTCTGTCCCTCTTTCTCTCTCTCTCCATCTCTCTGTCTCTCTCTCTCCATTTATTTGTCTTTCTCTCCCTCTCTATGTCTCTCTCTCCCTTTCTCTGTCTCTCTCTCCATCTCTCTGTCTCTCCCTCTCTCTCTCTCTGTCATACTTTATAGGCACACAATTCAATGCTAGAATTGTGTTTTCGGTGTCGATTATTTTAAACATAAATATATCCAATCTTTTTAACAAGTTTAACTACTAGGCCACATAACAAACTTCCACTACTAGACCACATAACGCTCTTCCACTACATGGCAACATAACGCTCTTCCACTACTAGGCCACATAACGCTCCTCCACTACTAGGCCACATAACGCTCCTCCACTACTAGGCCACATAACGCTCCTCCACTACTAGGCCACATAACGCTCCTCCACTACTAGGCCACATAACGCTCCTTCACTACTAGGCCACATAACGCTCTTCCACTACTAGGCCACATAACGCTCTTCTACTACTAGGCCACATAACGCTCCTCCACTACTAGGCCACATAACGCTCTTCCACTACATGGCAACATAACGCTCTTCCACTACTAGGCCACATAACGCTCTTCCACTACTAGGCCACATAACGCTCTTCCACTACTAGGCCACATAACGCTCCTCCACTACTAGGCCACATAACGCTCTTCCACTACTAGGCCACATAACGCTCTTCCACTACTAGGCCACATAACGCTCTTCCACTACTAGGCCACATAACGCTCTTCCACTACTAGGCCACATAACGCTCCTCCACTACTAGGCCACATAACGCTCCTCCACTACTAGGCCACATAACGCNTCCAGTAAGTTAATGCACCAGGACCTATGATCTTCGCTCGCCATGTATCCACTACGTTAAGGCACCTATTATCTTCGTTCACCATGTATCCAGTAGTTAATGCACCTATGATCTTCGCTCGCCACGTATCCACTACGTTAAGGCACCTATGATCTTCGCTCGCCACGTATCCAGTACGTTGAGAAACCTATGATCTTCACTCGCCATGTATCCAGTAAGTTAAGGAACCTATGATCTTCACTCGCCATGTATCCAGTAAGTTAAGGCACCTATGATCCTCGCTCGCCATGTATCCAGCACGATAATGCCCCTATGATCCTGGTTCGCCATTTATCCAGTATGTTAATGCAGATGTGATCCTCATTCGCCATGTATCCAGTGCGTCCATGCACCTATGTACTTAAACATTTGGCCAACCGGACGTATCGCTCAGTTCAATTTTCACGGGTGCAACTCCGTAGACGTGTCGGGGGAAAATGTAGCACCAGCTGGACAACACGTGCGTGATTCTTGTTCATCGAAACACTCCCGGCCAGACCTGCACTATCTTTGTTGACACGGTACACTTTCAGAACGGCAAAATTTCGTAACTATTTACGTTATAATCACGTTACTGGGCGCAGTAATATTTAATCTCTCTCGGAATTGTTCTGCCCCCTTTGTAAGACACGAAGTCTCCTCCCCCCCCCCCTTTTTCCCCCAGGTACCTTCATGACCACTTAACTATAAGCGAAAATTATATTTTTCCTTTCATCAAGCGATCCATTTCCAACTTCAACTGACCAACGAGTCTTCTCTCTGTCTCTCTCTCCCACCTTCCCTCTCTCTGTCTCTCTCTCCCTCTCTCTGTCTCTCTCTCTGTCTCTCTCTGTCTCTCTCTGTCTCTCTCTCCCTCTCTTTGTCTCTCTCCCCCTCTCTCTCTCTCTGTCTCTCTCTCACTTCTCTCCCCCCTCTCTGTCTCTCTCTCCCTCTCTCTTTCTCTCTCTTCATCCCTCTCTCTGTCTCTCTCTCCCTCTCTCTCTACATCTCTCTCTCTCTGTCCCTCTTTCTCTCTCTCTCTCTGTCTCTCTGTCCCTCTCTCTCCATTTCTCTGTCTTTCTCTCCCTCTCTATGTCTCTCTCTCCCTTTCTCTGTCTCTCTCTCCCTCTCTCTGTCCCTCTCTCCCTCTCTCTTTCCCTCTCTTTGTCTTTCTCCCCCTCTCTCTCTGTCTCTCTCTCACTTCTCTCTACCCCTCTCTGTCTCTCTGTCTCTATCTGTCTCTCTCTGTCTCTCTCTTCCTCCCTCTCTCTGTCTCTGTCTCTCTCTCCCTCTCTCTCCCTCTCTCTCTAACTCTCTCTCTCTGTCCCTCTTTCTCTCTCTCTCCATCTCTCTGTCTCTCTCTCTCCATTTATTTGTCTTTCTCTCCCTCTCTATGTCTCTCTCTCCCTTTCTCTGTCTCTCTCTCCATCTCTCTGTCTCTCCCTCTCTCTCTCTCTGTCATACTTTATAGGCACACAATTCAATGCTAGAATTGTGTTTTCGGTGTCGATTATTTTAAACATAAATATATCCAATCTTTTTAACAAGTTTAACTACTAGGCCACATAACAAACTTCCACTACTAGACCACATAACGCTCTTCCACTACATGGCAACATAACGCTCTTCCACTACTAGGCCACATAACGCTCTTCCACTACTAGGCCACATAACGCTCTTCCACTACTAGGCCACATAACGCTCCTCCACTACAAGGCCACATAACGCTCTTCCACTACTAGGCCACATAACGCTCCTTCACTACTAGGCCACATAACGCTCTTCCACTACTAGGCCACATAACGCTCCTTCACTACTAGGCCACATAACGCTCTTCCACTACTAGGCCACATAACGCTCCTTCACTACTAGGCCACATAACGCTCTTCCACTACTAGGCCACATAACGCTCTTCCACTACTAGGCCACATAACGCTCTTCCACTACTAGGCCACATAACGCTCTTCCACTACTAGGCCACATAACGCTCTTCCACTACTAGGCCACATAACGCTCTTCCACTACTAGGCCACATAACGCTCTTCCACTACTAGGCCACATAACGCTCTTCCACTACTAGGCCACATAACGCTCTTCCACTACTAGGCCACATAACGCTCTTCCACTACTAGGCCACATAACGCTCTTCCACTACTAGGCCACATAACGCTCTTCCACTACTAGGCCACATAACGCTCTTCCACTACTAGGCCACATAACGCTCTTCCACTACTAGGCCACATAACGCTCTTCCACTACTAGGCCACATAACGCTCTTCCACTACTAGGCCACATAACGCTCTTCCACTACTAGGCCACATAACGCTCTTCCACTACTAGGCCACATAACGCTCTTCCACTACTAGGCCACATAACGCTCTTCCACTACTAGGCCACATAACGCTCTTCCACTACTAGGCCACATAACGCTCTTCCACTACTAGGCCACATAACGCTCTTCCACTACTAGGCCACATAACGCTCTTCCACTACTAGGCCACATAACGCTCTTCCACTACTAGGCCACATAACGCTCTTCCACTACTAGGCCACATAACGCTCTTCCACTACTAGGCCACATAACGCTCTTCCACTACTAGGCCACATAACGCTCTTCCACTACTAGGCCACATAACGCTCTTCCACTACTAGGCCACATAACGCTCTTCCACTACTAGGCCACATAACGCTCTTCCACTACTAGGCCACATAACGCTCTTCCACTACTAGGCCACATAACGCTCTTCCACTACTAGGCCACATAACGCTCCTCCACTACTAAGCCACAAAACGCTCCTCCACTACTAGGCCACATAACGCCCCTTCACTACTAGGCCACATAACGCTCTTTCACTACTAGGCCACATAATACTCTTCCACTACTAGGCCACATAACGCTCCTTCACTATTAGGCCACATAATACTCTTCCACTACTAGGCCACATAATGCTCTTCAATTACTAGGCCACATAACGCTCTTCCACTACATGGCAACATAACGCTCTTCCACTACTAGGCCACATAACGCTCCTCCACTACTAGGCCACATAACGCTCTTCCACTACTAGGCCACTTAACGCTCTTCCACTACTAGGCCACATAACGCTCCTCCACTACTAGGCCACATAACGCTCCTTCACTACTAGGCCACATAATACTCTTCCACTACTAGGCCACATAACGCTCTTCCACTACTAGGCCACATAACGCTCCTCCACTACTAGGCCACATAACGCTCCTTCACTACTAGGCCACATAATACTCCTCCACTACTAGGCCACATAACGCTCCTTCACTACTAGGCCACATAACGCTCCTTCACTACTAGGCCACATAACGCTCCTTCACTACTAGGCCACATAACGCTC
>CAXITT010000001.1:6270307-6321087 GCA_964033795.1 Lymnaea stagnalis | reverse complement strand
TACTAGGCCACATAACGCTCTTCTACTACTAGGCCACATAATACTCTTCCACTACTAGGCCACATAACGCTCCTCCACTACTAGGCCACATAACGCTCTTCCACTACTAGGCCACATAATGCTCTTCCACTACTAGGCCACATAATGCTCTTCCACTACTAGGCCACATAACGCTCTTCCACTACTAGGCCACATAACGCTCCTCCACTACTAGGCCACATAACGCTCTTCCACTACTAGGCCACATAACGCTCTTCTACTACTAGGCCACATAATGCTCTTCCACTACTAGGCCACATAACGCTCCTCCACTACTAGGCCACATAACGCTCTTCTACTACTAGGCCACATAACGCTCTTCTACTACTAGGCCACATAATACTCTTCCACTACTAGGCCACATAACGCTCCTCCACTACTAGGCCACATAACGCTCTTCCACTACTAGGCCACATAATGCTCTTCTACTACTAGGCCACATAATACTCTTCGACTACTAGGCCACATAACGCTCCTCCACTACTAGGTCACATAACGCTCCTCCACTACTAGGCCACATAACGCTCTTCCACTACTAGGCCACATAATACTCTTCCACTACTAGACCACATAACGCTCTTCCACTACTAGGCCACATAACGTTCTTCCACTACTAGGCCACATAACACTCTTCCACTACTAGGCCACATAACGCTCTTACACTACTAGGCCGCATAACGCTCTTCCACTACTAGGCCACATAAATCTCTTCCACTACTAGGCCACATAACGCTCCTCCACTACTAGGCCACATAACGCTCTTCCACTAATAGGCCACATAACTCTCTTCCACTACTAGGCCACATAACGCTCCTCCACTACTAGGCCACATAACGCTCTTACACTACTAGGCCACATAACGCTCCTCCACTACTAGGCCACATAACGCTCCTTCACTACTAGGCCACATAACGCTCTTACACTACTAGGCCACATAACGCTCCTCCACTACTAGGCCACATAACGCTCCTTCACTACTAGGCCACATAACGCTCTTCCACTACTAGGCCACATAACGCTCTTCCACTACTAGGCCACATAACGCTCTTCCACTACTAGGCCACATAACGCTCTTCCACTACTAGGCCACATAACGCTCTTCCACTACTAGGCCACATAACGCTCTTCCACTACTAGGCCACATAACGCTCTTCCACTACTAGGCCACATAACGCTCTTCCACTACTAGGCCACATAACGCTCTTCCACTACTAGGCCACATAACGCTCTTCCACTACTAGGCCACATAACGCTCTTCCACTACTAGGCCACATAACGCTCTTCCACTACTAGGCCACATAACGCTCTTCCACTACTAGGCCACATAACGCTCTTCCACTACTAGGCCACATAACGCTCTTCCACTACTAGGCCACATAACGCTCTTCCACTACTAGGCCACATAACGCTCTTCCACTACTAGGCCACATAACGCTCTTCCACTACTAGGCCACATAACGCTCTTCCACTACTAGGCCACATAACGCTCTTCCACTACTAGGCCACATAACGCTCTTCCACTACTAGGCCACATAACGCTCTTCCACTACTAGGCCACATAACGCTCTTCCACTACTAGGCCACATAACGCTCTTCCACTACTAGGCCACATAACGCTCTTCCACTACTAGGCCACATAACGCTCTTCCACTACTAGGCCACATAACGCTCTTCCACTACTAGGCCACATAACGCTCTTCCACTACTAGGCCACATAACGCTCTTCCACTACTAGGCCACATAACGCTCTTCCACTACTAGGCCACATAACGCTCTTCCACTACTAGGCCACATAACGCTCTTCCACTACTAGGCCACATAACGCTCTTCCACTACTAGGCCACATAACGCTCTTCCACTACTAGGCCACATAACGCTCTTCCACTACTTGGCAACATAACGCTCTTCCACTACTAGGCCACATAACGCTCCTCCACTACTAGGCCGCATAACGCTCTTCCACTAATAGGCCACATAAATCTCTTCCACTACTAGGCCACATAACGCACCTCCACTACTAAGCCACATAACGCCTCCATTACTAGGCCACATAACGCTCCTTCACTACTAGGCCACATAACGCTCCTCCACTACTAAACCACATAACGCTCTTCCACTACTAGGCCACATAATACTCTTCTACTACTAGGCCACATAACACTCTTCCACTACTAGGCCACATAATACTCTTCCACTACTAGGCCACATAACGCTCCTCCACTACTAGGCTACATAACGCTCTTCCACTACTAAACCACATAACGCTCTTCCACTACTAGGCCACATAATACTCTTCCACTACTAGGCCACATAACACTCTTCCACTACTAGGCCACATAATACTCTTCCACTACTAGGCCACATAACACTCTTCCACTACTAGGCCACATAACACTCTTCCACTACTAGGACACATAATACAGAAGGTGATGATCCGGTGTATTATGAGAAGGTGATGATCGCCACATAATACTCTTCCACTACTAGGCCACATAATACTCTTCCACTACTAGGCCACATAATACTCTTCCACTACTAGGCCACATAACGCTCCTCCACTACTAGGCCACATAATACTCTTCCACTACAAGGCCACATAACGCTCTTCGAGTACTAGGCGACATAACACTCTTCCAATACTAGGCCACATAACACTCGTCCACTACTAGGCCACATAACACTCTTCCACTACTAGGCCACATAACACTCTTCCACTACTAGGCCACATAAAGCTCTTCCACTAATAGGCTACATAAAGCTCTTCCAACTTTAGTAGCGTAACTGTTAACATATTAGGGATGTTAAGTCATTCAAGAAAGTTGCTTTTATTGCTATATAAAAAGCATTAATTCCAGGCAGAAAAATATGTTATTTATAGTCTATCATTTTTTTACAACTGTCCCGTTAGGCAGTCAACCGTCCCGTTGGGCAGTACAACTCTCCTGTTGGGCAGTACAACTGTTCTTTGGGCAGTACAACTCTCCTGTTGGGCAGTACAACTCTCCTGTTGGGCAGTACAACTGTCCTTTGGGCAGTACAACTCTCCTATTGGGCAGTAAAACTGTCCTTTGGGCAGTACAACTCGCCTGTTGGGCAGTGCAACTTTCCTGTTGGGCAGTACAACCGTCCCGTTGGGCAGTACAACTCTCCTGTTGGGCAGTGCAACACTCCTGTTAGGAGTACAATTCTCCTGTTGGGTAGTTCAAATGTCCTGCTGGACTTCTGTCCCCCAGTCTGACCAAACCGGGACTCAATTGGTGCCCTATTTAATATGTATGGTTTACCACCCCCTTCTTATATGGGTTCTACTTTATTGGATTAAGTGACGTCATTAAAACAAAGACTCATCGCTGATGCTGTGACCTCCTGAAATTACTCTACACGGAGTTAAACAGGGTAGTCTCCTGTAAGCACTAAGACTAGTTTATAGATTCGGTCACTTTGGACAGTGGTCGGCGAACTGGGGTAAATTAACTTCAACTGGGGTAAAAATGTAAAAATTAGGGGTAATGAGCGCTCAATGGTCATTTTAAATATATATATGTATATATATATATATATATATATATATATATATATACATATATATATATATATATATATAAAGTGTGTTTTGTTTTTTATAAAATATGTTTTTTATATATATATATGTATATATATATATATATATATATATATATATATATATATACATATATATATATATATATATTTAAAGTGTGCTTTGTTTTTTACAAAATATGTTTTTTGGCAATATGCCATCTAGACTGTGTGATGGCCAAACGCAGCCAATACCTTGTGGTCACCTAGTGGCTTGGCAGCTAGCTTGTGTAATGGCCAAACGCAGTCAATACCTTGTGGTCCCTAGTGGCTCGGCAGCTAGCTTGTGTAATGGCCAAACGCAGTCAATACCTTGTGGTCACCTATTGGCTCGGCAGCTAGCTTGTGTAATGGCCAAACGCAGGCAATACCTTGTGGTCACTAGTGGCTCGGCAGCTAGCTTGTGCAATGGCCAAACTCAGTCAATACCTTGTGGTCACCTAGTGGCTCGGCAGCTAGCTTGTGTAATGCCCAAACGCATGCAATACCTTGTGGTCACTTGTGGCTCGGGAGCTATGCAGCTAGCTTGTGTCATGGCCAAACGCAGGCAATACCTTGTGGTCACTAGTGGCTCGGCAGCTAGCTTGTGCAATGGCCAAACGCAGTCAATACCTTGTGGTCACCTAGTGGCTCGGCAGCTAGCTTGTGTAATGGCCAAACGCAGGCAATACCTTGTGGTCACTAGTGGCTCGGGAGCTAGCTTGTGTAATGGCCAAACGAAGCCAATACCTTGTGGTCACGTAGTGGCTCGGCAGCTAGCGCTCACGTCTCGTCTTGTACACGTCATTTTTGCCTAGTCACATATCTTACCTTAAGCTCATGGGCGTCACCAGAATGGGTTCCACCTAATGCGGTGAACTCACGGTGGCACCACATGCAGACTTCTCCGTTGATCTTTTCCAAGTCAACCTGCTCTGGTGACAGCCTGCTCTTAAGTCAACCTGCTCTGGTGACAGCCTGCTCTTATGTCAACCTGATCTGGTCTTACCATACCCTGACAGGTCAGTTTTACTCATTGTCATTTTGGTGTCTACCTCCTGTGATGTTGTCTACCTCATGTGATGTTGTCTACCTCCAGTGATGTTGTCTACCTCCAGTGATGTTGTCTACCTCCAGTGATGTTTTCTACCTCCTGTGATGTTTTCTACCTCCTGTGATGTTGTCTACCTCCTGTATGTTGTCTACCTCCTATGATGTTGTCTACCTCCTGTATGTTGTCTACCTCCTGTGATGTTGTCTACCTCCTGTATGTTGTCTACCTCCTGTATGTTTTCTACCTCCTGTGATGTTGTCTACCTCCAGTGATGTTTTCTACCTCCTGTGATGTTTTCTACCTCCTGTGATGTTGTCTACCTCCTGTGATGTTGTCTACCTCCTGTGATGTTGTCTACCTCCTGTGATGTTGTCTACCTCCTGTGATGTTGTCTACCTCCTGTGATGTTTTCTACCTCCTGTGATGTTTTCTACCTCCTGTGATGTTGTCTACCTCCAGTGATGTTGTCTACCTCCTGTGATGTTTTCTACCTCCTGTGATGTTGTCTACCTCCTGTGATGTTTGCTACCTCCTGTGATGTTTGCTACCTCCTGTGATGTTGTCTACCCCTTTCATATTGTCCAACGTGTGTGAGCCTGTTCCGGGTTGTTGAACATTGACAACGAGGGAGACGTTAACAATCTTGCTGCCCTTTGGAAACAACCTGGCTTTGAGAACCAGGAAATTTAAAACGAACACACAAAAAAACCAAAGAAATGAACAACTTAACACGAAAGACTGTGTTCAAAGTACCTCTGTGTTTAGAAAAGCTCAAATTTAGATGTCGTCATATAAAAATTAAACATCATTTATACAAAATTTGAAGTGACCATTTTTCAAAGTGAATAGTTAGTTCCATATTTAGGATTCTCTATTTCATTTGATCGAATTTATTTTGTAAATTTTGTGGTATAATTCTATCCTCCATATAAATAAATTCATAAATTCATTTTTATTTCAAATAATCTATGATTTTTTTGCTTGCAAATATGGGGGGGGGGGGCGGAGTGAAAGAGGAGTGGGGTTGTAAAGTAGGGGTAAAAAATATATATTTTGGGGGTAATGGTTAAAGTAGGTCACCAAAACCTAATATAAGAGGTAAAAACTTCTATTTTTGTCTTCAGGGCCACGAATAATGCATAAGTAAGTATTAATGCGCCGTGGAAAACATTGCAATATATCCTCAGTACGTGGGTTATTGCGAGTATTGGGAATCTATATTACTATAGGGACGTGTACACAACCACATGACACAATCATTTGCTAGTGTTTGGGGTGCTAATTGGGGGAATCATTGCTATAGGGACTTGTACACAGCCATATGACGCAATCATTTGATAGTGTTTGGGGGAATGATGACCACGTCCGACATTGGAAATAGCTTAGTGCAGCAGATGAAGTTCTTCAGTGACCTGGGACCATCTGTAACTGCCAAGAATCTGAATCGAGTTAGGAATTATTTTCACCGCACTGGGAAGTCAGATGCCAAGTGAATGTCCGCAAGTCGGTGAATGGGTCAAGAATGAGAACTGAATGATACAATGAAAGTCCAGTGTTATAAATAGTGTAATGTGTGTCCTTTCTGATCACGTGTTATTAGTGCACAGTGTATCCTTTTCGGGTCACATGTTAGTGCACAGTGTATCCTTTTCGCGTCACATGTTAGTACACAATGTATCCTTTTCGGGTCACATATTAGTGCACAGTGTATCCTTTTCGGGCCACATGTTAGTGCACAGTGTATCCTTTTCGGGTCACATGTTAGTGCACAGCGTATCCTTTTCGGGTCACATATTAGTGCACAGTGTATCCTTTTCGGGTCACATATTAGTGCACAGTGTATCCTTTTCGGGCCACATGTTAGTGCACAGTGTATCCTTTTCGGGTCACATGTTAGTGCACAGTGTATCCTTTTCGGGTCACATATTAGTGCACAGTGTATCCTTTTCGGGCCACATGTTAGTGCACAGTGTATCCTTTTCGGGTCACATATTAGTACACAGTGTATCCTTTTCGGGCCACATGTTAGTGCACAGTGTATCGTTTTCGGGTCACATGTTAGTGCACAGTGTCTCCTTTTCGGGTCACATATTAGTGCACAGTGTATCCTTTTCGGGCCACATGTTAGTGCACAGTGTATCCTTTTCAGGTCACATGTTAGTGCACAGTGTATCCTTTTCGGGTCACATATTAGTGCACAGTGTATCCTTTTCGGGTCACATATTAGTGCACAGTGTATCCTTTTCGGGTCACATACTAGTGCACAATGTATCCTTTTCGGGTCACCTGTAAGTGCACTGTGAGACCTTTGCCGATCACGTGGTATGGACATGTTGTTGTTGTCATTAGTTTGCTGGATCTCTCAACGAATTTCTGATGAAATTAATCACCTCGGGCGCCGACAGCGACATTTTGAGATCCATTGCATCTTGAGGCGTAATAAAGGATTGGCCTTTCATTAGAGTGTCCTTGATTTTTGTGTTGTTGGGATGATTCATTGAATGAATTGGAAACGGTCCTGATGCGCATATTAACGTAGTTCTTGCATACATTGTCCTGTGACGTTTCAGGGTTGGCATCAAATTTATGGGACGCCACAGGGATGGATGGAGCGTGATTTATGGTCTCTGTCTCTCACTCTCTCCCTCTATCTCTCTCTCTTTCTCTCAACCCCAAATTGTCATTGGCTGTATGAAACAGAAAATTATTTAAGGATGCGGCTATTCGGACCCGTTGAGAGTTTGGGTTTATTAAAAAATATTTAAAAATTATTGCAGGGTTTGTAAGACAAAATTTGGTATCCAATGAAAGAGAATTGAATGGACTATATGTTTGTGAACTTATTTCTTCAGTTTAACTAAAATAAGCTAACACAAATGACATCCGAATAGCATGTAGTCAAAATGGAACCATAAACGCATCACCGCTATTCGGACCCGGGTCCCATTAGACTCAAGCCATTCGGAAGTCATTTGTGGTAGTTTATTTTAGTTAAACTGAAGAAGTAAGTTTACAAACATATAGTCCATTCAATTATCTTTCATTTGATACCAAATTTTAGTCTTACAACCCAACAATAATATTTTATTTTAAATTTTAATCCCAACCTCTCACTTCGCGGACCCGGGTCCGAATAGCCACTTCGATTAATTAATTCAACTTTTTAGGAAATGTACAATTATACAACAACCGTTCTCTCCCCTCGCTCCACTTAATTGGCATTCGTATGTAAAGCATTTCTGATATTAACAGTTTCTGTCATTTCTCTTAAAACCAGCGGTTCGCAACCTGTGGGTCGCAATCCCTTTGGGGGTCGAACGACCCTGTCCCAGGGGTTGCCTAAGTTCATCGGAAAACTAATAAAGTTATGACGTAGCATCGAAAATATTTATTTGTGGTAGGGAGTCGCCACAACACGAGGAATTGTATTAAAGGGTCGCGTCATTAGGAAGATTGAGAGCCGCTGCTTTAAACAGTCATGACACTGATTGTATAATTTAAGTCTTGACATTGCGTATACCCGAATTGTAGGTAGTTCCTGACATTGTCTATACAGCACTATGTCGATTATCCAAACGACTTGGGATACGGGGTGGTTGGAAAAGGTGAGGGGGGGGGGCGTTTGGAGAACCTTTATTCGGATAACCGAACATTTCAACGGGAAATCGTTTTAAAGATTTCAGTTTTTATAATAAAAATATAAATTTACATGATACATGTCTGTCGCTTTATTGTACAGTGTATTATGAAGAGTATTCATGAAATCTGTGGTCGGGGTCAACTGATGGATGCCAAAAAAGGATCAGGCTGCTTCTGAAAACTAGCTGGCTCTTAGGATAAAATCATCCGAGGTCACTTTGTTTTTGCATGCGTGCTTTCTGCGATAAATCTAAATGAACGAGTTTTGCAGATCGCATTATCTCAATCAGGTCGCCGCTTGCTTGGTGCGTAGCTGGATTCTGCGACAATGGCTGGAATTGATTTCCTGTTGGTTTTTTTGTTGTTTTTTTTTGTTTTTTTTGTTATATGCCAGTGCTCCTTTGGGGCATTTTTGTTAGGGGAGGGTTGAAGATGGGTGGAAGATGGGTGGAAGATGGGTCGAGGGGGGGGGCCGAATTCAGGGGTGGGTTGTTTTTGCTTTTGTTCGTTTGTTCGTTTGTTTGTTTTTTAAACCGGGGTTGACAAGAAATTTGGGATGACTGGAGAGAGCTGGTTTAATGTTAGGGTGGTGTACTTTGTGGATTTGAAGGATGAGTTAGTCCGGAGTTGAAAAGCTGTAGTATTTTAAAGATTACTTGGGGGAAGATAATAAATACAGTATGGTTTTTTTTTAACCCTTTTCTTTATTTTTTTTTTTTAATTTTATTATTTTTTTTTTTTTTGAGTTAGAGCACTTTAGCTAATATCTGACGAACGTAAAAACGAGTGTTCCAACACAATTGAAGACATCGAGGGTTCATTCAGTTAAAAATTCAGAGTCACGAAAAATTTTAGCTGTGCAGTATTAGTTGAGCTGAGTAAGGACAATGTAGGACCCATGAATAACGACTATCCGGTGAAGTTTTCCTGTTATTAGTTCCATAATCTTATCTGATCCTAGGTGAACCCAGCAGCCCATGTTGTATGCATTCTTGCGATGAAATGATTATATTAAAGCCGCAGCTAAGCTGCGGATAAAGTCTGCGCCAAAAGTAACTGTACTGTAACTAACACATATTGAGCACGTACGAGCGCTGGTCAACCGTGCACAGACATAGCTTCAACGTGTTCCCTGGGGTATCAAGGAAGTTATGTTGGGCAGTTGTCGATGGAAATGGGTCTCTCTTCGGGGAGAAAAGTTCATAGTTGAGCTCTATTTTATCTCATACGGAACTGGTCAGGAATAGGGCCCAAGTGGCAAAAAAGGTGGCTGCAAAAATTCCGTGGAAGGTGAAAAAATACGTCACCAAGTTACCGGGTTATGCTGTTTACTGTTCAGAAACTTTGCCGTCTTGGAACTACCATGATTGAGCAGAATGGTCGACCATTAACTGTTTGGATCAGTGGTCGGAAAACTCATTCTTCAAAAGAGCCAAAAATCAGAAGCATGACGATTAAAAAAATATTGAGAGCCAAATTTCTTTTCAAGAACCTGTCAAGAACAATGTTTTTTTTTACGTAGTCAAAAGCGATTTGTGGCCCACTGGCCGAGCCGCACACAGGTCGCTAAAGAGCCGCTCCCGTGCCACGGTTAGCCGACCGCAAACTTAAAATTTGTTGTGAAATATGTTGTGCCGTTTCAGCACATGGCATATTCGGGACCTATTTCATTTGAGGTAGAGAAGGGTAATGTCTGGCCGTCACCCAAGAACGCTGCACAGGTATGGGATCGAATAATCACTTTAGGATTTGAGGAGGCTGTTGCGTGTAAGGAACCTTCACATCAATAGACAGCGGTATCATCAGGACGGGGTGACCAGAAAACGTACCTGGACGAATTGTTTCCCGTGGTGCTGACTTTCCAAAACCCGTCCCAATCCTCTGAGCTTCCGCCAACCGATGCCTACGTGTGGGGAATGGTGTAGAGGGGATGTGCTCAAATGTTTAAGAACCGCCAAGGAATGTGCCTGCACCACGCGAGAAAATAATCCTCCTTTGGATGAGTCTGCACTGGGCAACCATTGTTCTGTGATATGTTTGAAAATCAACGTAGGCAATATTAATACTGTCTACAGACTTTCGATGTGAACATTTACGTTACACATATCGTGGCGAATGAACACGCCATTAGTGTGTATGTTAGTTTCTTTTTGGAAAAATACATAATTTTACTGAAAATAACACAGAAATATTTGGTTTTTTAAATTTCGTTTTATTATTATTTGGCACATGATATATAATAGAACGTCTTGAGCCAGCTATTATGTTGTTAAGATGATATATACTGGAAGGTCTTCAGCCAGCTAGTAAGTTGTTACGATGATATATAATGGAAGGTCTTCAGCCAGCTCGTATGTTGTTAAGATGATATATAATGAAAGGTCTTCAGCCAGCTAGCATGTTGTTAAGATGATATATAATGAAAGGTCTTCAGCCAGCTAGTATGTTGTTAAGATGATATATAATGAAAGGTCTTCAGCCAGCCAGCATGTTATTAAGATGATATATAATGAAAGGTCTTCAGCCAGCTAGCATGTTAATAAGATGATATATAATGAAAGGTCTTCAGCCAGCCAGCATGTTGTTAAGATGTTATATAATGAAAGGCCTTCACCCAGCCAGCATGTTGTTAAGATGATATATAATTAAAGGTCTTCAGCAACCCAGCATGTTGTTAAGATGATATATAATGAAAGGTCTTCAGCCAGCTACTATGTTGTTAAGATGATATATAATGAAAGGTCTTCAGCCAGCAAGCATGTTGTTAAGATGATATATAATGAAAGGTCTTCAGCCAGCCAGCATGTTATTAAGATGATATATAATGAAAGGTCTTCAGCCAGCTAGCATGTTAATAAGATGATATATAATGAAAGGTCTTCAGCCAGCCAGCATGTTGTTAAGATGTTATATAATGAAAGGCCTTCACCCAGCCAGCATGTTGTTAAGATGATGTATAATGAAAGGTCTTCAGCCAGCTAGTATGTTGTTAAGATGATATATAATGAAAGGTCTTCAGCCAGCTAGTATGTTGTTAAGATGATATATAATGAAAGGTCTTCAGCAACCCAGCATGTTGTTAAGATGACATATAATGAAAGGTCTTCACCCAGCCAGCATGTTGTTAAGATGATGTATAATGAAAGGTCTTCAGCCAGCTATTATGTTGTTAAGATGATATATAATGAAAGGTCTTCAGCCAGCTATTATGTTGTTAAGATGATATATAATGGAAGGTCTTCAGCCAGCTAGTATGTTGTTAAGATGATATATAATGGAAGGTCTTCAGCCAGCTAGTATGTTGTTAAGATGATATATAATGGAAGGTCTTCAGCCAGCTAGCATGTTGTTAAGATGATATATAATGAAAGGTCTTCAGCCAGCCAGCGTGTTGTTAAGATGATATATAATGAAAGGTCTTCAGCCAGCTATTATGTTGTTAAGATGATATATAATGGAAGGTCTTCAGCCAGCTAGTATGTTGTTAAGATGATATATAATGGAAGGTCTTCAGCCAGCTAGTATGTTGTTAAGATGATATATAATGGAAGGTCTTCAGCCAGCCAGCTTGTCATTGAGATGATGTATAGTGAAAGGTACTCAGCCTGCTCGTATGTTGATAAGTTGATGTATTTTTGTTCAAGTTTCACATGCCTTATTTAAAGTGTGATCGTATTAGATTCCCCTAATATAACGCTACGTGTGTGTGAGGGTTGTGAGATCCCGCCTGAAAGTCTATAAATAGGTATCAGGTCAAACTAGACACAGGCGATGTCATCGTGAGTGCTCCAAGCTCCAACTGACACTTGAAGGGATCGGCTGTGCGAGTACTAAACGTTTACGACTACCTCTCATCAAGGTATTCTTTTTAGTATCCCAATAAATTACAGTCTCTAACTCCATAGACATTTTTTAAAAAGTATACTGTCTTCTAATGCCCTCCACTCTCCCATTTTCAAAGTCTTCAAAATCCCCCGACCCCCCTCCTTTATTACGATTCATTTAACCAAATCACGTAGAATCCTCTCCATTTGAAGAATTGTTTTTCAGACCAACTGAAATAGATAGTATTCTTGTGAACTTATGGAATGCCATGGTCACGTGACAAGGAAACAAGGGTTCGCCAAAGAAATCCTGCAGGGCATAACGACAGGAGGGAGAAGAAGAGGAAGACAGCGAAAAGGATGGGAAGATAAAATTTAAAAAAATAAAAACTAGGCGATGCTGTGCGAAGTGCAGAATACAGAGACGAATGGAGGAGGATAGGTCACATGTCATCTGTGGCGCCCCAACGGTCCAAGGAATAAGGGACATGATGAGGATGATGATGATGATGGTGATGATGATGATGATGATGATGATGATGATGATGATGATGATGATGATGATGATGATGATGATGATGATGATGATGATGATGATGATGATGATGATGATGACGATGATGATGAACGAAATGGATATCAATTATTTCTGCGATAGCTTAATAATAAGTTAACATATATCATTAAATATCCGTTTAGTAGTGCACATCTCCTTTCATTTCTTATTCTTGTCAAAGTTTATTATCAGATGCTCGAGAAATGAATCAGTTAAAAATAGACTTGTTGAGAAATGAGTCAGTTTAATTAGACTTACCGTATTGAGAAATGAATCAGTTAATTTAGACTTGTGGAGAAATGAATCAGTTAATTTAGACGTAATGAGGAATGAATCAGTTAAATTAGACGTAATAAGAAATGAATCAGTTAAATTAGACTTAATGAGAAATGAATCAGTTAATTTAGACGTAATGAGGAATGAATCAGTTCAATTAGACGTAATGAGAAATGAATCAGTTAAATTAGACTTCATGAGAAATGAGTCAGTTAAATTAGACTTAATGAGGAATGAATCAGTTAAATTAGACTTAATGAGAAATGAATCAGTTAAATTAGACGTAATGAGAAATGAATCAGATAAATTAGACGTAATGAGGAATGAATCAGTTAAATTAGACTTAATGAGAAATGAATCAGTTAAATTAGACTTATTGAGAAATGAATCAGTTAAATTAGACTTAATGAGAAATGAGTCAGTTAAATTAGACTTAATGATAAATGAATCAGTTAAATTAGACGTAATGAGGAATGAATCAGTTAAATTAGACTTAATGAGAGATGAATCAGTTAAATTAGACGTAATGAGAAATGAATCAGTTAATTTAGACGTAATGAGGAATGAATCAGTTAAATTAGACTTAATGAGAAATGAAACAGTTAAATTAGACTTAATGAGAAATGAATCAGTTAAATTAGACGTAATGAGAAATGAATCAGTTAAATTAGGCTTAATGAGAAATGAATCAGTTAAATTAGACGTAATGAGAAATGAATCAGTTAAATTAGACGTAATGAGAAATGAATCAGTTAAAGTAGACGTAATGAGAAATGAATCAGTTAAATTAGACGTAATGAGAAATGAATCCGTTAAATTATACTTAATGAGAAATGAATCAGTTAAATTAGACTTAATGAGAAATGAATCAGTTAAATTAGACTTAATGAGAAATGAATCAGTTAAATTAGACTTAATGAGGAATGAATCAGTTAAATTGGACTTAATGAGAAATGAATCAGTGAAATTAGACTTAATGAGAAATGAATCAGTTAAATTAGACTTAATGAGAAATGAATCAGTTAATTTAGATGTAATGAGGAATGAATCAGTTAAATTAGACTTAATGAGAAATGTGTCAGTTAAATTAGACTTAATGAGAAATGAATCAGTTAAATTAGACGTAATGAGAAATGAGTCAGTTAAATTAGACTTAATGAGAAATGAATCAGTTAAATTAGACTTAATGAGAAATGAATCAGTTAAATTAGACTTAATGAGAAATGAATCAGTTAAATTAGACTTAATGAGAAATGAATCAGTTAAATTAGACGTAATGAGAAATGAGTCAGTTAAATTAGACTTAATGAGAAATGAACCTTACCATCCTTACCATCCCAACCATTCCCATCATCACCACGATCCCCACCATCACCTCCCCACAATCCCCACCATACCAACCATCCCCACAATCTCCACCACATTAACTATCACCACCATCCCCACCATCCCCACCATTCCCACCATCGCCACCATCTCCACCATCCCCACAATCCCCACCATACCAACCATCCCCACCATTCCCACCATCACCATCATCTTCTCCATCCCCACAAGCCCAACCATCCCCACCATCCCAAAAATCCCCACCATACCCACCATCACCACCATCTCCACCATCTCCACCATCACCACCATCACCATCATCCTCTCCATCCCAACAAGCCCAACCAGCCCCCCCCCCGATCCCCTGACTCCGATACTCCCCTAATGGCTATTGCAGCTGTATCTTAAATTGCACGGATCTTTGCAGCCGTTAACTTTAATGGCCAGGTTTCCCCATGGCAGACATTTGTTTTAAGCGCAACGGGCTTTTAGGGCATTTCGATTCTTAAACACGTGTCGCAGCCTCCATTACATCTTGAAAACTTTAGATAGGTCAAGTGGTTGACATTAGCAGCCAGAGAAGGGATCCTTGATGTGAAACACTCCAACAAAAGCTATGACGGTGAACAACGGCTTACTCATAAAAAAGAAGAGAGAAGTCATTAAATACCTGGGAGTAGGTTTACCGAAAGCTTTTAACTGTTTCTTCTTTGGTCATTTGACGGAGGTTTGTTTTAAGCGCGGTGAGAACAGCTGTTTAATTTAACAGATTTTCCTAACACTTTGACATATCTCAAAGTGAAGTTTTTCACTCAATATTATAAAACCGTGGTATTGAAAGGGAGCAGGCCACCCTGACTTGTGTCGGTTATTGAGACAACCATACGGTAGCTTAGTAAACAAAAAAGGGTGGGGGTGGTGAGTTGGAGAATGGGGAGTTGGACGATGGGGAGTTGGAGGGTCGGGAACATACAATATATTCAAATGACAAGATAAAAAATTAAATTATAGTTTTTACTGTGATTTTTGTTTTCGCTTCATACTTTAAATATTTTCTACTTCTGAGCGGTTCTATCCAAAATCGTAAATGTTTCGCGGTGGTATACAGTAGGTGATATACAGTAGGTGATATACAGTAGGTGATATACAGTAGGTGATATACAGTAGGTGATATACAGTAGGTGATATACATTAGGTGATATATAATATGTGATATACAGTAGGTGATATAGAGAGGGTGATATATAGTAGGTGATATACAGTAAGTGATATAGAGAAGGTGATATACAGAAGGTGATATTCAGTAGGTGGTCTGCCGTATTGTGTGAGGCCAGTTCAAGATTCATGTAACGCCCTTAGACGGTGTCCACAAAACGGTCGATCCCCGGCCTGCGTAGTCAGCCGCTGGTCCTAAAGAACCGCACTGCTCTTGTAGGCTTGCAATGCATGTTGATGGGGCCCCCATTCCGACCAGGTGGTCAAGCCAAAGATTTGGGCCCATAAACTTGATGGGTATGTCTTATTGCCTGGCTCCAAATGGTCATCACGTCCAAGAGATTAATGTGATATTCTGAGCCCTCTCAGAAGCAATGAAATGAAATGTTTTATTTTGATTCACTGAAACAAAAGACAGAGAACTAAATGTATTACATATATTGTCTAGAGCTTGTTCTTTGCTGTCCTAAACCAGGAGTGACCAACCCAAATGGCTCCGTGGGCCACTTTTTTCGTCAGTAAACTCTTACCTGGCCACCTTTATGGCCAGTGAGGTCTTAGTTGGCCCCTTTGGTTGTCAGCCTACTCTTAGCTGGCCTCTTTTATTGTTAGTAAACTCTTAGCTGACCTCTTTGGGTTGTCAGTTAACTCTTAGCTGACCTCTTTGGGTTGTCAGTTAACTCTTAGCCGGTCCCTTTGGTTGTCAGTCAACTCTTAGCTGGTCACTTTGGTTGTCAGTCAACTCTTATCTGGCCACTTTGGTTGTCAGCCAACTATCAGCTGGCCACTTTGGTGGTCTGTCAACTATCAGCTGGCCACTTTGGTGGTCCGTCAAATATCAGCTGGTCACTTTTGTTGTCAGTCAAATCTTAGCTGGCCACTTTGGTTGTCAGTCAAATTGTAGCTGGCCTCATGTCAACTATTTACAAGGACTTAATTGGGGGAAATTTTTTTTTACATCGTTTCTGGGTATTTTGAGAACCGGTGTGTCCAAGTGTTACAAAATAATGTTAACCTCTTATTTTCTATAAAATATGCGTGCCTTTAAACAACAGGCCAACAGACAGTCCTAGGCCCTACACGCCAGCCTTTTAACACAGGCCTACATACAGTCGTACACCCTACCCGCGACATTTAAACAAGAGGCTTACAGAAATTCCTAAAGATTGTCCTACAGCCAATCCCACAGACAGTCCTAAAGATGGCCCTGAAGATAGTCCTACAGACAATTCTTAAGAGTGTCCTACAGACAATCCTCCACCATACCACTGACACGTTATTGATTAATATAATAGTGGCCCCCAAAAAAAATTCAACCTGTTTACCCGAGTTAAAATATGACGTATAACGCTTGCTGCGTGGCAGCTTTGTTCACTATTGTTATAAGACGTGTTGACTAGGAGGGGGTCGATTGTAAAATGGAAGCAGCTACGCCAGAAGCGAAATATATATAAGAGATTCTCAATATGGTGGGGGTTACTGAAAATATTACAAATCATGCATACTTTATGCAGTAACGCACTTTATAAGAATCCCAATTAGTCTCGACCCCCAGGCTAACAACAGAACGTTTTTTCACGCCCTTTATCTATATTTATATTCTAATGACCCACACGCTTTTATATCGTATATTGATTTCACCAACTATTTCATACATTCAAAATAAAATATTACGCATATAACGCACTTGCGATTTTAAAAAAAAAAAAAGAATCTCATTTAGCGCAGCTATCTGGAATTTTATTTCGTGAAATCAGTGTCATCAATGACTCTTCCTTGAAGAACAAGGAAAACTGATTTTGGGGTTAGGGGTTGGTGGGTGGTGCTGAAAATTTGGTAGAATATTTTTTCATTGGCAAAAAGTCTACGTGCCAAGTTTAAGCTTCATTGGTTGACGGGAAGGGAGTCGATTTGCCGTCCCAAGGTTCTTCAAGTCTGCCAGCCATGAAAAAAGTGAAGCTACTATAGAGGATTCAAACTAAACAACCCTTTAAAAAAAATGTGTGCCCCTCTCCCCGCACCCAAGCCTCACATGCACCTTTTTTCCCTTTTTTCCCTTTTTTTCACCTTCACATTTTTTCACTTTTTTTTCCCTTTTTTTCCCCCTTTTCCCTTTTCCCCCTGTTTTCACCCTTTTCTCATTTTTTCTCCGTTTTTCTCCCTTTTTCCCATTTTTTCACCTTTTTTCACTTTTTTTCACCCTTTTTCATCTTTTTTCACCTTTTTTCACGCCCCTGAAATTTATTAATATTCTAATGCCCCACCCGCTTTTATGACGTGCATTTTTTTTTCACCACCTATTTTAGAAAAAACAAAAGAAAATATTACTTACTAAACGCACTAGCGATACATTTGTTTAAAAAAAATAATATCAATTACCAGGCATTTCCCATTGAAACAATTGACGGGCAGTGGGTCAATTAGACGTCCGAAGATCTTGCCAACCAGCCACCAACGAAGAAAAGCGAATTAATATAAAGGATTTAAAACATAATAAAAAATGAAAATATTTATATTTCAAGGAAACCGGCATAAGAACAGTGCTAGTCTTGCCATTAAGGGATCAGGTTTAAATAAAGACAAAGTACCCAATGTTTAATACAATCCAAGTGACAATAAAGGATAAATAAAAAAAAAAAAAAAAAATATAATTTTAACCTTAGCCCACCCCCCCCCCCCCCCACTCAATCGTGTCCTTATTTTTTGCTGACTTTTATAGAATACTATATATAATGTGTAAAAAAAAATTATCACCTTTAACAAAATATATTTAATCTGTAACAAAATATGTCAACCGTAACCAAATTAACGTATTCAACCTGTAACAAGTTATCAAACCTGTAACCGCACTCACGTTTTCAAGATTTGTCTCTTGCAGGTCTGGGTGATGACGGCCAACATTCTGGTGTTCCTTGCCGGCGTGCTGGGCAACCTGCTGGTCATCCTCGTGGTGCTGTGCGTCAGAGAGATGAAGACCGCCACCAACCTCTGTTTGATGAATCTCTCCGTGGCGGACCTCTTGGTCCTCCTCATCTGTCAGCCCTCGGCGCTCCTCGAGTTCGTCTGCCACGAGAAATGGT
The DNA here is from genome assembly GCA_964033795.1 of Lymnaea stagnalis. NCBI lineage: Eukaryota > Metazoa > Mollusca > Gastropoda > Lymnaeidae > Lymnaea > Lymnaea stagnalis. The sequence goes on along the minus strand of CAXITT010000001.1, from coordinate 6,302,499 downwards.
TGCTAGGAGACGCAATGTGTGAGTGGAGCCTGTCTCGTGACCAGTACTGTTCCTGTGATGGTTTCTGTAAAATATTTTTTATTTTTTATTATTATTATTTTTTGTTGTTGTTGTTGTATTTTTTTTTTGTTGGCTTCAATGTAAGTAAGAATGATATTCATTACGTGTTTAAACATTTGAGAGAAAGGGGGCTGTGTTACGGTGCGATTCTTGTTACACATATTGCCACCAGAAGACGGTTCCAGTTTCGGATTACCGAATGGTAGGATGGTAAACATGAGCGAATGAATCAATCAGGGCACGCTACGCGTTAAGTCAAACGACTTCACTAATACCAATATTGCTTTACGTCTCAATCCACTCTACTGTGAATTTTTAAACAATTAAGAATAAAGACGTTGACCCGACCATACAATACTTACTATTCCACAAGAATGGACTGGGGAGTTCAAGCGGCCCGGGAAAAAATCAAAGCGGCCCGGGAAAAAAAACAACAAAAGCGGCCCTATCTTCATGACTTTTATTTGTATTATATCACCGGTCCTAGCGGCCCATCGGGAATCTTCCCGGTGTCCCGGCGGCCCAGTCCACCCCTGCTATTCCATTTAACAACAGGTGACTTTATTCATTCATTTAGTTCCTATGGACAATAAAAAAAAAATATGCCACTAACGAACATGTATCAACCCCACCTACTCACATCCCAAAATGTATAATTTACAAGTTAAAAAAAATATATACTGTATAAAAATATATCTTCGTATCTACAAAGAGCAAACCCAGGCCTCGTGGATTTCGTCCTACGAAGTCTACACCATCGTCCCATTGTGACGTCTACACCATCGTCATATTGTGACGTCTACACCATCCTCACATTGTGACGTCTACACCATCGTCACATTGTGACGTCTACACCATCGTCATATTGTGACGTCTACACCATCCTCACATTGTGACGTCTACACCATCCTCACATTGTGACGTCTACACCATCGTCACATTGTGACGTCTACACCATCTTCACATTATGACGTCTACACCATCCTCACATTGTGACGTCTACACCATCCTCACATTGTGACGTCTACACCATCCTCACATTGTGACGTCTACACCATCGTCACATTGTGACGTCTACACCATCCTCACATTGTGACGTCTACACCATCGTCACATTGTGACGTCTACACCATCGTCCCATTGTGACGTCTACCCCATCCTCACATTGTGACGGACGAATGCCAGCAGCACCAAATCCCAACTTTCAAAGTACACAAAATATATTCCATTAAAAAAAACAAACAACACCTTAGAGCCGAGGAATTTTAGATAGTTCCATTTCAGCTCCAAAAGTAACCTGTTCAAACGAGATTCGGTGTCATCAAATTCAGTAACCAACAAAAAATACGGGAACTAGACACCCAAAAAAAAGCAAGTCCTGCGTTTAAAAAACAATGCGTGAACTCGTGAAACAGCATCTTAAGTGAAAACATTGTTTTGAAATGAGACAGTTGGGAGGGGCGTGTTGTCAATGGGGGCTCATAACATCAAGTGATCAGTCAATGCACGGCGTGGAACTCCCCGGAACTTAGCCAGAGTTAATTGCTCTTGGTTTAAGATTTGTTTGTTGGTCTTCCAATTACTTGTTGTTGTATTTTTTCGTTAGATGAGCGCGAAGTCTATCACTACTTCATATAATACTGTGATTTTTTTGTTCATGCCCCCGGTAGTGTGTATATATAATACATTTGTACTTTGCTCTTTCTTTTAATCCATTTTTGTAAATTTCGGAACCCGCTTCCCCAATCAAATTTTATTTCGGCCATTCCTTCTCCGCCGTTTCGTTTATTGTTATTTTCTATTTCCCTTAGAAATCGCTCTCAACTTATCCAAATTTCTTTTTTTCCTTACTACCTCTTTCTCTCCATCAATCATCGTTGAATCATTTGCCTTTTTCTCATTGATGTACGCTCTCTCTTATCATAGCGAACGATTCTTTTTCCATTTTCTGATGTTACCTCCAGTCGTCTCCCTGTACAAATTTATCTATATCCGGTCTATGCGTAGCTCATTCTCTTTTCTTTATAAATTATTTCTCATATGCAAGGATTTTTTTCATTCCCTTTTGTTGCTGTTGGTTTTTTTTTTCATTCTTATAAGCGCACATCAATAATACATGTTACGCGGCCCTTTCATAACTCAATTCCCAGTCTTAATTGTCCTATTTGACAAATGTGGCAGGCTGCACACAGCGTGTGGAGAAGTTAACTTTTCTCTTAACCCAACGTGAATCTGATAACATGCTACAGGAAGTTCAAAAGGTCAGACGGTGCCAGAAGGGGGGTGGGGAGGTTAAATTAGAACTTGTCATCTATTTTCCGTGCTCACAATCTGCCTCATTGTTTGATGTTTCACTCTGTTTTACAGTGAGTCGGAGTTGCGCTCACGGACAGGGGGTTTTCCCAGCACCCGGGACAAACCCAAGAAACCTCCATGCGGNTAGAGTTGGCTTTAGCTACCGGAAGCATGGACTCTTCAAATGGGAGACTAGATGACACAATGATCTGATTGAGTCCAAGCTAGAGTTGGCTTTAGCTACCGGAAGCATGGACTCTTCAAATGGGAGACTAGATGACACAATGATCTGATTGAGTCCAAGCTAGAGTTGGCTTTAGCTACCGGAAGCATGGACTCTTCAAATGGGAGACTAGATGACACAATGATCTGATTGAGTCCAAGCTAGAGTTGGCTTTAGCTACCGGAAGCATGGACTCTTCAAATGGGAGACTAGATGACACAATGATCTGATTGAGTCCAAGCTAGAGTTGGCTTTAGCTACCGGAAGCATGGACTCTTCAAATGGGAGACTATATGACACAATGATCGGATTGAGTCCAAGCTAGAGTTGGCTTTAGCTACCGGAAGCATGGACTCTTCAAATGGGAGACTAGATGACACAATGATCTGATTGAGTCCAAGCTAGAGTTGGCTTTAGCTACCGGAAGCATGGACTCTTCAAATGGGAGACTATATGACACAATGATCTGATTGAGTCCAAGCTAGAGTTGGCTTCAGCTACCGGAAGCATGGACTCTTCAAAGTTAGTTCCTAGACTTGAATATACTCCAGCTTAACGAATCCAGGTTCAATAATTAGGTGGGTTTTTTTCCTGTAAGATATTTCACTAATTCAATTTTATATGATCGCCTCCTTCATCCACTGATAATTGACTAGCAAGCTTGCTGCCATGACACTATCGGACAGTGTGAAAAGCATTGAACTCAATTTGTAATACTTGTGAAAAGCAACGAAAACAAAAATCAAACTAACTTTTAATCATTTTCTATTGTTTTCAATTATTATTTTTTTAACTTAGAGGGAGCCTTTTTTTAAAGGTTGAAATGTGAGAGCGCTTGAGAGATATGATTCTGTTCAACCATGTAGGTCAACCCCTGGATAGCAGCTTGAATCGATGTAAAATGTTCAGTTAAATTTAAGTCATTTTGACTCAATTCTCGTTATCCGAAAAAGTTGCATTGAAAGTGAAAGGGATAATTCATTATTAAAACTTCCGTCCCCAGTCTAAAGGGAGTATAGTGGCAGTACAAACAGAACATTAGATAGCTTCACTGCCCAAGAATGCAAGAAAATATGTGAATTTAAAAAAAAAATAATAATTGCTTTTGTTTTCGCAACATGATAATTATTTCAATACAACAAAACTATCAGCTACAATCATAAAGCTACAGCAATTAAGTTGCATTCATAAAGTTACAACCATAAAGTTACAACCATAAAGTTACAACCATAAAGTTACAACAATAAAGTTACAATCATAAAGTTACAACCATAAAGTTACAACCATAAAGTTACAACCATAAGGTTACAATCATACACCTGTATCCAAAGTAAATTGTTTAGTAATTCTTTTTTGTGAAAACTAAAATGTACAGCATTACTACGACTATGCTAGCCTTTCCCTCAAGTACCATCAGACTTATTACAACTTTCCCTCAAGTACCATCAGACTTATTACAACTTTCCCTCAAGTACCATCAGGCTTATTACAACTTTCCCTCAAGTACCATCAGACTTATTACAACTTTCCCTCAAGTACCATCAGACTTATTACAACTTTCCCTCAAGTACCATCAGACTTATTACAACTTTCCTATTTTTCCACCTGGGTCACTGTGGGCTTCTCTCTGGACCACTTGTGAGATTTATTAGGACAATTCTTATCGAGTGGAGGGGGTGGGGATCAATATTACGAGAGCTTTGATTAAAATAAAAGATATCGATTAGGGGCATCGACGGATTCAACCAATGGATTTGTTTTAAAGAAACCGCGAGTCATTCAGTCTCCGCCACCCCCTTCCCCACCACCGCGCACCCCCCCCAATCCCCCCCCCCCCCCCATACCGATACTCAGTTTCGTAGACCAATAAAAGCGAAATCAAGATTGGGTTAACAAGCCGTTATGTGTCGAACTTATTGGATATTTGACTTTTTTTTAACACGGACGCACACCTTCAGGCAGAAACTGATGCACAACACAATCTCAAGGGTTCTCCAACAACTGGGGGGTGGCAACATCCACATCAGCAGATGCTCAATTATATTCTTATAGCATTACATTGTTCCTGTTGTTATTTTTTATTTTTATTTTTTTTTGGCTTTCCTAAACACATCACGTGTGCAGGATGACCACCAGCACCACTACCCTCCCCTAACCCAGTTGTTCTCAACCTTTCTAGTGCCGCGACCCTTTAATACAGTTTCTCGTGTCATGGCGACCCCCAGACACACAATTATTTTCGTTGCTAATTCATAGCTGTAAGGATATGTGTTTTCAGATGGTCTTAGGTGACCCCTGGAAGAGGGTCCCGCGACCCCCAAAAGGGTCGCGACCCACAGGTTGAGAACCGCTGCCCTAACCTCTACCCTCGGGTATTCTATGGGAAATAAATGAGCTGTAGATTAGAGAATAAGGGAGTCGGAGTCCAAGTCGATGAACAAGGGACGACAGTGTTATTCTACATTGTGGGAAAATTTAAGAGACCATAGCTTTTCAACTCACTGTACATCACATTATGGTTTGTGCTTAATTTTTTTTTTTTTTTTTTGCGATGTCATAGGACTAAGTAATTGAAGATGTCAAGATACATAATTAGTTGGCGATGTCAGATGACATACCCGATTGTCGATATCAGGGGACATAACTAATCATCCAGAAAGAATTGCAGGAGTTAATTAGAAACGTATCAAAATATGTCTTTTTATGAGAATTGATTAATTTCTAGTGAAACCAAACTGCCCCGTGATCCAAAGAAATAGAACATAAATGCAAAATTTCTTTTCCTTCATCTTTTAAAACAATTTTTTCCGTCAGCATAACTTTGTGTGTTTGTGTGTGTACAAGTGTGTGAGTGTGTGTGAGATAGGTGGCGTAACTTGTTAGCTTGTATTTCTTTGGAAAGGCGCTACCTGTTCCCTTAGTCATTTTCAGAGGGGGGAGGGGGAAATGATGCCTTCAGGCAGCGGTTCTCAACCTGTGGGTCGCGACCCCTTAGGGGGTCGCACGACCCTTTCCCAGGGGTCGCCTAAGACCATCTGAAAACACATATGTTCTACAGTTATGAAGAAGCAACGAAAATGATTGTGTCGCTGGGTGTCGCCACAACATGAGGAACTGTATTAAAGGGTCGCGGCATTAGAAAGGTTGAGAACCACTGCCTTAAGGAATGGAGGAAAAAAAGATAATTTTTTATGTCCCCATGACCTGCCACCTTTTATGTCCCTATGACGTGCCACCTTTTATGTCCCTATGACGTGCCACCTTTTATGTCCCTATAACGTGCCACCTTTTATGTCCCCCGGACGTGCCACCTTTTATGTCCCCCATGACCCTGCTCATGATCTGCCAACTTTCTTTCCATGACCTGCCACCTTTTATGTGCCCATGAGCTGCCACTTTTTGCCCATGACCTTCAACCTTTTATGTGCCCATGACCTGCCACCTTTTATGTGCCCATGACCTGCCACCTTTTATGTGCCCATGACCTGCCACCTTTTATGTGCCCATGACCTGCCACCTTTTATGTGCCCATGAGCTGCCACTTTTTTGCCCATGACCTTCAATCTTTTATGTGCCCATGACCTGCCACCTTTTGTGTGCCCATGACCTGCCACCTTTTATGTGCCCATGACCTTCAACCTTTTTGATGCCCAAGACCTGCCACCTTTTTGATGCCCAAGACCTGCCACCTTTTATGTGCCCATGACCTGCCACCTTTTATGTGCCCATGACCTGCCACCTTTTATGTGCCCATGACCTGCCACCTTTTATGTGCCCATGACCTGCCACCTTTTATGTGCCCATGACCTACCACCTTTTTGAACCTAATGTTTATCTCTAAACGTCTATTCCCGTGCTGATGTAGGAGAATTTCGGTTTAATGGTCTGGTCACCAAGAAATGTGTTTGTTCGATAACACTGTCTGGGTCTAATAGGCCTAGGCCCAATGATCTAATACGCTGATCGCCAGTGTGTCCAGGCTCCCCACTGGTTTATGGGGGTCTGCACATAAGAACCTCCTTAAATCACGAGGTTTTCCGACCACACTTTCCCTCCGATGAAAATATACTGCAGTTTAGGGGCCGATCAGCTTTCAGTAGCTGAACATGTGATGGGTAGACATCGCCTGAGATAAGCGGGTAACTCAAAGTAGCATTCACATCTGGGTATCTTACACGACGGATGGGGTCCACCTCCTTATGTTCTGGATATATTTGAAGATTCGTAAAAGAGAAAAATGAATGTTGGCAGCATGTATCATGTATGAAATATAGTGCATCACGTATCAAATATCATGTATCAAATATCATGTATCATTGATCATGTATCGTGTATAGAGTTGCGTTAATTATAACTTCTCTAAATTTAAATATTTCGTATTTCAACGACCGTTATTTTATACCTAGATAACACCATGTCTTTACATTGTGTCAGAGTTCATTAGACTCTGGAGGACACATTGTCTTTACTTTGTGTCAGAGTTCATTAGACTCTGGAGGACACATTGTCATTACATTGTGTCAGAGTTCATTAGACTCTGTAAGACACATTGTCTTTACATTATGTCAGAGTTTATTAGACTCTGAAGGACACATTGCCTTACATTGTGTCAGAGTTCATTAGACTCTGGAAGACACATTGTCTTTACATTGTGCCGGAGCTCATTAGACTCTGGAGGACACATTGGCTTTGCATTGTTTGAGAGATCATTAGACTCTGGAGGACACATTGCCTTTACATTTTGTCAGAGTTCTGTAGATTCTGGAGGACACATTGTCTTTACATTGTGTCAGAGTTCATTAGACTCTGGTGGACACATTGGCTTTGCATTGTTTGAGAGATCATTAGACTCTGGAGGACACATTGCCTTTACATTTTGTCAGAGTTCTGTAGATTCTGGAGGACACATTGTCTTTACATTGTGTCAGAGTTCATTAGACTCTGGAGGAATCATTGCCTTACATTGTGTCAGAGTTCATTAGACTCTGGAGGACACATTGTCTTTAAGGACACATTGCCTTTACATTGTGCCAGAGTTCATTAGACTCTGAAGGACACATTGCCTTACATTGTGTCAGAGTTCATTAGACTCTGGAGGACACATTGCCTTACATTGTGTCAGAGTTTATTAGACTCTGAAGGACACATTGCCTTACATTGTGTCAGAGTTCATTAGACTCTGGAAGACACATTGTCTTTACATTGTGCCGGAGCTCATTAGACTCTGGAGGACACATTGGCTTTGCATTGTGTCAGAGATCATTAGACTCTGGAGGACACATTGTCTTTACATTGTGTCAGAGTTCATTAGACTCTGGAGGACACATTGGCTTTGCAATGTGTCAGAGTTCATTAGACTGTGGAGGACACATTGGCTTTGCATCGTGTCAGAGATCATTAGACTCTGGAGGACACATTGGCTTTGCATTGTGTCAGAAATCATTAGACTCTGGAGGACACATTGGCTTTGCATTGTGTCAGAGATCATTAGACTCTGGAGGACACATTGGCTTTGCATTGTGTCAGAGATCATTAGACTCTGGAGGACACATTGGCTTTGCATTGTGTCAGAGATCATTAGACTCTGGATGACACATTGTCTTTACATTGTGTCAGAGATCATTAGACTCTGGAGGACACATTGGGTTTGCATTGTGTCAGAGATCATTAGACTCTGGAGGACACATTGGCTTTGCATTGTGTCAGAGATCATTAGACTCTGGAGGACACATTGCCTTTACATTGTGTCAGAGCTCATTAGACTCTGGAGGACACATTGCCTTCACATTGTGTCAGAGCTCATTAGACTCTGAAGGACACATTGTCTTTAAGGACACATTGTCTTTAAGGATACATTGCCTTTACATTGTGTCAGAGTTCTATAGACATCTTTTACCAACGCCCTGAGACTTTTTTTTGCTCTTGTTTCGCCAAAGTCTATATTTTCTGACCGACTATAACACTTGACGGTTACACTCAAGCGGGTTGTCTCCCCTGATGAGATTCAGTCTGAAGTGTAACCGATGACGAAGGAGGGGGGTGAGAGTAAGGGGCACTCCAACCCGAGTGCCAAATGTTGGATGACGGCAGTTTCACCCCCCCCTCCCCCGTAAATACTAGAAATCCGTGTCTGTTTGAAGTGCATTCCTTATGTCTTGTGATTTTTATGAGTGTTGAGGGGGTGGCAGAAATCTAGGACCACCCTCAAGGGCGTCTCAAACTATAGCTACTCTGCAAGGAGTAACAGAGCCTGTAGTATACAAAAAAATGATAAGCCTGTTATAAGGGAGGAAACATTGATCGTACAACTATTGTTATTCCCTGGAATAAAATTTCCTATACATCTAGGTTTACAAGTCTAAAAAAGTATTATAACAATTTGCATGGTCTACCAAGGTGAGACCGATATTAACGTCTGTAAATGTTATATAGAAGTTAAAAGTAATCTTACGTTTAATCTGATGCAGTACGTGTTTGCTATCGCGGTCATGTTGGTGTCAAATTTCTGATCCGATAACTTGAGTAAGACCACAATTAAGCTAACGCGATGTGTTGCCTATCCTATCCGATAACTTTAGTAAGACAGCTTAATGCTGTCCGGTCCCGTAAATTTAGTAAGACCACAATTAGGTGAATGATCCTAATGACCCTTATACGACTAGAAATGACCCGCCGAAGAATAGCGGCGGCAATGGGTGAAGCTCCCATCTATCAAAGTTACTGGACAAAACATGAATTCAATAACGCACTGTATAAGAATCCCAATTAATGTCAACTCTTGGGAATTTTAATTTGCGCGCCTATGGAGCACAGCGCTACAGCCATACAGATATACCTTTGAGAATTCTAGTCTTTTCTTTTTAAAAAAAATGAAAGATCAAGTTGTCACATTAATCATAAAGCATGACAAGCCCACTGCACGTGAGTATTCATGACCAAGTTTCTATTTATAGCCGTACCCCTATGTGAGAATTTATTTTTTTCTACAAATATTTTTCTATGAATTCATTTATATAAAAAATAATCTGAACTTACGAAACAAAACAACATATATCTGTGTTAAGTAATGGCTGCTATTTATACGACATAATAAACAAAACAAAATATATTTGTGTTAATTAAATGGCGGCTATATATACGACCCTTTAAAATAAATCAAGATAAATTTGTGTTAAGTAATGGCTGTTATTTACAAGAGCCACACCAACGGACACGCCCGCCACAAAATAGCTTTTAGCGCTCTTCAGACATATGGCGCCGTCTTATTGACTGCAGTTTTCACGACCTCAATTAAAACAGCAGGGCCCGTTCCTAACGGCCCTCACAAACAACCAAAAGGAAATCTATAAATGGTTGGTGCCGTATGACGTCATCGTGACCGGCAAGACTGCCGAGTCGAACGCATTGGATGACTTATCAGAGCTTTAATAAAGCGTACTGAAGAGACGCAGGTTTGGTCTTTATGTCTGCGAAATTATCAGAAAATAAATAAGTTGTATCAAATGTTACCTTGTTAAGAGTGAGCGAGAGAGACAGGGGGAGAGAGATATAGAGAGAAATAGCGAGAAACTTAGAGAGAGGGAGAGAGAAAGGTAGAGAGATAAAGAGAGCGAGTGTGAGCGATAGTGAGAAACTTAGAGAGAAAGAGAGAGAGGGAAATAGCGAGAAACTTAGAGAGAAAGAGACAGAGACACAGAGAAAGAGGGCGTGCGAGTGAGAAAGAGATAGTCTGTGATTTTTTTTTGGGGGGGAGGGGGGGATTTTTTGTTGTTGTTGTTTGTTTGTTTTTTTTAAAGGGAGGGGGGTTTGCTTTTTGTCATTTCGTTCTCAAATCGTCTCTCAAATGTTGTACCTTAATGTAAGACTTGAGATATAGGATAGGTTCGACAACTGTTACCGGTGCTCATTACAAAACACGTCAGACGGCGCATAGTGTTCAGAAACATCGTTGTGGCCTCTTTTCATTCGTGCAACCGCGTCCAGGAAAAGCCACATTTTGAGATATTGGACTCTATCAGTTCTAGATGCGACCTTCTCTTTGTCAGTAACGCGAGCCCCCCCCCCCCCCATATGAATATTTAGATACATTGTATACAAGAATATTGAAATATGAATCGTACACATGAAAATTGTGCTGTGCAGCCATGAAAACCTGCTATCCTAACACCTGTGTTCTCCCCCGCAGCAAAATTTTAAATGACGTTACTATTGTTGAAGGATTTCAGTAGTGACGAAGGAATTTCGGTCGCTTGGACTTTGGACTTTGTTTTGGGATTTACGACCTCTCTCTAACCATCACTGAAAGCCTCTGTTTGAACTTTGACCCACTCAAAGTCAGTTTCCAAACATTTTAATGATCAATCCTTGATCTCTGAACGATCTCAATAGTTATCGACTCCGCGTGCCTGCCTTTGATCGGCCATCAACGGTGAGCTACTTTGTGTAATCGTGATTTAACACCGCGACCCATTTACTGTGTGTTTACTGTGTTTAACACACAGTGGGGGGGGGGAGGGGGGTTATATTTTTGGAACATTTATTATTAGAGTATTTAAGGTTTACAGTACATGTATTTAAAGCTCTGTTTACAAGATTTAGTTCGGAGATTACAGGTGAAAATTCTTTGGGAGTTGCCAAAAATTAGTAGCTTAAAAAAGCCATTTGAAATATTAGACGTCTGAAATGTTCGTTTGTTTACTGTATTTTTGTTTACTGTATTTTTGTTTACTGTATTTTTGTTTACCTGGTCCGTTCTTTTTATTTGTTTACAATTTTATTTAAATCTTTTTATTTGCATCCAATCCCAATTAAAGAAATACATTCACGTGCAAGCCCATCATATCAATTATGTGGAGGAATATATTCATTTAAGACTTTAGGAGTCTCAAAGCAGCCGGCCAGCCAACCCTTATCTTCCGGTCGGCTACACTCCTACCCCCTCCCTCCCCCACCAAACCACCACACACATGTACTTTGTAACACGTGGTGCTTTTATACAATTCAAAATGAAGTGGATGGCATTTTTAAAACATAAGATCAAGCTCCTTCTATAAATTAGCCACATTGTAATGATGCACCTTTATAGTTTAGTATAATATCTGAAAAGAAGGATTCAAAGAAAATGCTTCAAAAGACAAAGTAAAGCTAAACAATGTTCCTCATTTTTCTATAATTTTTTTTTTTAAATATAAGAATCTTTAATTAATTGTTTTAAAGGAATTCCATTGCATAGTAATTATTCATTCTCATCAGCTTAATTAAGATGAGACTTTTTAAAGCTAGAGCGAGGTCAGCGTACGACAGGTCTGAGTTAAATCATTTCTGGTTGTGTTCGTTTCGCACTCTCGACTCAGTCGACTAAAATCATTGCGGGCTTGCACAAATAACTGTTTTTTCTTCTTTTTTTTTTTTAAAAAAAAGCGTTGTCAAGATATTGAAACACTTGAGCCATGCTTCACCCTTTTCAAACCATTCTGCTGTGAGCGTTGGCAGAGGCGTAGCGACGGGCGGCAGTGGGGGGGGGGGGCGGATGTTCCCGGGTGCCAGCTGGTTAGGGGCGTCAAAATGTGCTTTGATTTTATATTAATGGTAAAAAAAAATAATGGGTTTGAGCGTTGAAAAAAAGAAAAGGGGGCGGTTTAAAATGGATCTTGTCCCCGGGCGCGAATCGTGTCCCCAGCGCCAAACACTTTCGGTACGCCTCTGAGCGTTGGCAAAGTCTCTGAGGACCGGCTAATGGAAGATTGAGACCGAAAACATTTTGAAACAGAACTACACAAACGCATGGGCTGTCCAAACGTCGACAAGTCTCCGTCTCCGACATTTGTGAAAAGGAGTGTGGTTTTTTCTCCCTCGCTTATGAAAATATACACGTCAGGCTTAAGATCAAACCCCACCGGTGATGTTTGGCATTGCGATTAGCTTCATCGCAGGGTCTTTAAAAAAGAAGAGAGCAGCGTTGATGTCCCGGTGCAGGCGATGATTGGCTTATTTAATCATCATATTAACGGATGGTGGGTATGTTGGCGTTTTTCTTAATTTAATATGTTCTAAATAATTTCAACCTCTCCGAGTTAGCTGCGGTCACTTGGGCTATGGGTGTATCACTATTCTGCCCTCGGGAAGGTTGGAACGTGCATAACGTGGGCACCTTTTATAACGCGGGCACCTTGTATAACGCGGGCACCTTGTATAACGCGGCGTCCTTGTATAATGCGGGCACCTTGTATAACGCGGGCACCTTGTATAACGCGGGCACCTTGTATAACGCGGGCACCTTGTATATGAGAGATTACTCGGATACCCCTTACTCTAAGGGCTCTCACTACCACGTAACACAAGTCATGTTATTCAGCAATCATGAATGACGCTACCACGTAACACAAGTCATGTTATTCAGCAATCATGAATAACGCTACCACGTAACACAAGTCATGTTATTCAGCAATCATGAATGACGCTACCACGTAACACAAGTCATGTTATTCAGCAATCATGAATAACGCTACCACGTAACACAAGTCATGTTATTCAACAATCATGAATAACGCTACCACGTAACACAAGTCATGTTATTCAACAATCATGAATAACGCTACCACGTAACACAAGTCATGTTATTCAGCAATCATGAATAACGCTACCACGTAACACAAGTCATGTTATTCAGCAATCATGAATAACTTCTTTGACTGGCATCGTATAGTTTCTGGTGCATGGAATATGATCCATACATGCTTAAGTATCGTTCCTGAACTTTTCAGCAATGATTAAATCTCAATGTCCGGTCGTGTATAAGAATTTACGCGTTCGCGTTAAATCTACGTCCGATGGCCTTCCTTTGAACTTTATGCGTGATGACTTAAATGTCCTTAAGGATCGGTTTCATGATGTTCAGTCTTAATCTGTCATTAAAAGGACAATGGCTTGTAGCATTGATTAAATGAGTTCGTAAATAGCGGAACAAGATTGTTTTAGCCTTCAAAAGAAAAGACAGGCAAGTGTACAGACTCTTCTTTTCTTGAAACGGAGTCCCTCAGAAATGATCCTTGATTAAGTGACCCTAGCGTAATCCATTTAAAAAAATGAAAAAAAAACAAAGCCCAGCCAGTACTAACTAACTAACTTAAGAAAATCAGCGGACACCGAGCCCTTGTAGGCTCATATGGTCCTCCCCAACGCACCACCCCGCCAAACAAATCGGCCGTCAACCACTCCCCCAGTGGTCTTTATTCCGATCGGGCCGCAAAGCGGCACGCCAGGGACGCTCCGCCCCTAAGACCGCCACACCCGACCTCCACTCGATTGGCCGCTGAGTGTGGCAGCCCCAGAGAAGAAACACCTGGCCAGCCGGATTGCTGCTCACGCAGCAACAGGGCCGGACTTTCTAAGGGGTTGGGGTGGATATTTAACGTCTGTAAAGTCCCCCCTTACCACCCCAGGGGGACCGCGTAGTTGTTTAAGACCGACGCCCTCTACTAGGGTTTGTATGGTTATTCCACGGCGCGACTAATTCACACCGTAGATGGGAGAGAGAGGTTGCCTAGGAGCAGTACCCTCAAGACTGCATATTTAAAATCACCGGTGAAAGGTTGCCACACACCTTCACCTCATATCCATACGGCAACTGCAATCATGTCCCAACCTGTTTCTGCGTTTAGTAAAATAATTCGACTGCACTTTGTGGGAAGCCATGCAATCGTGCTCGTTCTAACGCAGTCTCCGTGCGTTACCTTTGCCTTTCAGCGCGGGTCCCCTACACGGTGGTAATGTCGCTAGGGTAACGTTCCAGGGGTTGTGGCTAGAGACCGACCGAAAGTGATTTTCTGATTTCGGCCGAAGCCGAAAATAGGCCGAAAGTTTAAAATGACTTTCGGCCGAAACCGAAAAAAGGCCGAAGGTTTAAAAATGACTTTCGGCCGAAACCGAAAAAAGGCCGAAAGTTTACAATGAATTTCGGCCGAAACCGAAGCCGAAACCGAAAATGTAATATTAAGATATTTTGAAATTCGATCTCGCATACATCTGCATACATCGAAAATGACGAGGGAAAGTATAAATATTTACATTCTTTTTATAAAAAATGAGATAATCGTGAATATTAATAAATAAACATCTAAAATAGGGGTCTCAAACTCGCGGCCCGCAAGCCATTTGTGACCCGCAAGACGATATTTTTCGGCCCGCTACATGACGGAAAAGTTTAGTGTAAATGTGCCGGCCCGTTTCCCTCATTCTCATATCTATAACGTGATTCTCCGCGACGGTTTCAGTCGAATCACACCGACTGTCTAATTCTGATTATTTTTTATATATTTTTGTATGCAACAGTGAGTAGGCGGATGAAAGTGAATCCTAGTTCTTGAGAACCCTTAATGATTTTATTGTTATTTATAAAGGTTGAGCAGATTGTAACAGTTGTAATCGCTTTTTTTTTGGATTACTTGATGCGGCCCACTCTCATTCAGACACTACCTCCTGCGCCCCCCCCCCCTGATGATTTTAGTTTGAGACCCTTGATCTAGTCTAATGAATTTTAATATAAATGTAATTTAAATTGCTTTACAATTTTTTTTTAAAATTAGTATGGTAAGAGAAAATTTGGCTAAAATTGGGGGGGGGGGGGAATTAATGCAAATATTATTTTTTTAAACTGGGTCTCTAAAAATTGTGGTTCTAAAAGATCGCTTAATTTGTTTTTAAAGATCGTTTTGTTGGTTGTTATTGATTGGTTAGTTTGTTCTTAAAGATCGGTGAGTTTGTTCATAAAGATCGCATAGTTTATTCTAAAATATTGCTTAGTTTAATCTTAAAGATCGCTTAGTTTGTTGTTAAAGATCGCTTAGTTTGTTGTTAAAGATCGTTTAGTTTGTTCTTAAAGATCGCTTAGTTTGTTGTTAAAGATCGTTTAGTTTGTTGTTAAAGATCGTTTAGTTTGTTCTTAAAGATCGTTTAGTTTGTTGTTAAAGATAGTTTAGTTTGTTCTTAAAGATCTCTTAGTTTGTTGTTAAAGATCGTCCAGTTTTTGTTAATAATTGCTTTATTTGTTCTTAAAGATCGTTTAGTTTGTTCATAAAGATCGCTTAGTTTGTTGTTAAAGATCGCTTAGATTTGGTTAAAGATCGCTAGTTTTTCATAAATATCGCTTAGTTGTTCTCAGATAATTGTTTTTGTTCCTTAAGATCAATAATTTTTTGTTCTTTAAGATCTTTTAGTTTGTTCCTAAAGAACATTTAAATTTCTGTTAGAGATCGCTTAGTTTATTCTTATAAATCATTTAGTTTAATATTAAATATCTTTTTTTTTTCTTAAAGATCATTTATTTCGGTCTTAAAAATCGTTTAGATTGTTCTTTAAGATCGTTTAGTTTGTTATTAAAGATCGCTTAGATTGTTCTTAAAGATCGCTTAGTTTGTTTTAAAGATCGTTTAGTTTGCTCTTAAATGTCCATTAGTTTGTTGTTAAATATCGTATAGTTTGTTCTCAACGATCGCTTAATTTGTTGTTAAATATCGCTTTCGCTGAGTATTAAATGACCAAAAACTAGAGTTACTTTCGGCCGGTGGCCGAAAGTCTAAGTCAATTTCGGCCGAAACCGAAGAAAAACCGAAAGTTAACTTTTCTGTTTCGGCCGAAACCGAAATAAAGCCGAAAGTTAACTTTTCAGTTTCGGCCGAAACCGAAACTTGGCCGAAAGTGAAAAAATGGCCACTTTCGGCGCCTAAACCGAAGCCGAAGCCGAAATTCGGTCGGTCTCTAGTTGTGGCCGAACGCCTCTTGGTCGACATGCTAATTAAAACATGCCGGCTAGAGCCCTAGCTGCCCAGCCAGTACTGACCAGTCCAACAATAGAAGCCCTATAATGTTCCTCACCACCAGAGGTCTCGCCGATGGCCAAGCGATGGCATACTGAATAATTTGTTTCACGTTACTGCCGGTGTTCCGTTCAGTCGGCCAGAGCTAATTAAAATCCTCTTTAGACAGTTTCACGTGCGTCCCAGGAGAGGTAGCGAATGACAGCGTGGCCTGGGGGTTGGGGACCGTGGAGCTTAAAGATGTCTGGATTGATATTTGAGAGGTTGGGAGCAAGTTAACCTCCTGCGGGCCCTGGGTGGGGGCATCTGTAGTGGTGTATATGTAGTAAAGCATCTGTTGTGGGGCTTCTGTAGAGGTGCATAATATGTAGGGGGTTATATTTAGTAGTGCAACTGTAGGGGTACATCTGTAGTAATGCATCTGTAATCTGTATTCATGCATCTGTAGTGAAGCATCTGTGGTGGTGCTTAGTAGTAGTGCATCTATTTTCATGCATCCTCAATGAAGCATCTGTAGTGGTGCATTGTCAGTGGTACATCTGTAATGGTACATCTGAATTGGCGCATCTGTAATGATACATTTGTAGTGGTGTATCTGTAGTGGCGCGTCAGTAGTGATGCATATTAATGGTGCATCTTTAGGAGTGCATATGTTATAGTGTATTTGTAGTAAAGCATCGCTATGTAGTGTTGTGTCTGTTGTTTATATGCTTTTGTCTAGAGATGCCCACTTTTTAACGATTCTTGGTGAGATCGCGAAAAGGTGTTCCCTTCAGCTTTTTAAACAAAAAAACAACAAAAAAAAACAACATAATTATTGTTACGCACTGCTATCCGTGGGGAGCAATTAATCTCATTTTTACAGTTTATGGCGCGTTTTATACAGTACATAACAAGACGATACCTATTGATAAGAACAACAATAACAGAGATACGACACTCAAAACAGTGCTAATTACAATTAATAAGATTTATTAAGTTACTATGGATTACAAAATAAAAGAATTATAATTAAAAATCATCAACTTACAGAGTATGTTTTTTCTTGTACCGGTACACATTTAATACAATGTGCCAAAAAATAAGGTACAATGATGAATACGAATTCACACACACAGAATAAAACACTACGTCATGTGACGTAAAAAATATCTCGTGATTTCTCTCTTAATGCTATCTGAATCCTCTTGTATACATCTATAGTTGGTTCTACCGACTCATCTAAAAAACGCCTTATACATTGTTTACCTTTCCATTTCACTCCCGACCTTTCCGCAAATTTCTATTAGAATAGACGATAATTATTTTTAGCTCGTAGTGGTAGTAAACAAGGCCAAGATCAAATGGAATAAGCCACGCAAAACTAACGCAGCCAAATTGGGTCAGACAGAGTTCATGGCACGAGGACATGTGACGTAAACATGTCGTCTACATAACAATCATGATTACAAATTACAATCACCTTTTGAATTGATGTCATGGATTAATTAAACAACTCCTTCAAACAAATTGTTTCGTATAAATCCATTATATCAGGGGGCTCAAACTTAAAGCATCCCTGGGGCCGCAGTAGGTAGAGTCTGAGTGAGACTGGGCCGCATCAAGTATTCCTCCACAAAACGATTACAAATTCAATAAATTACAACTGTTACAATCTGCTCAATCTTTATTTATAACAAATAAAGACATTAAGGGTGCTCAAGAACTAGGCTTCACTTTCTTCCTAGTACTCCCACTTGCCAGAGACCTGGTAACGCTTCTTCTTACACAGCTGAGCAACATTTGGTTTGAGTGAGGAAGCAACTAAAACCCTCAGTATAGCTTAAAGATGCTCATCAGTACGTTTGGTCCTGAATTTTTAATTATTAAAGCTCATAGTGGAAAAGGGCTCTTCATACAGATAAGTACTCCAAAAAAGGGGACATGATCCTCTTGAACAACCAGGAAATCTCAGGGAAGGTGGAGGGCAATGCTCTCGTAAATTATCCCAAGCTTGTCTCTTTTTCCATTCACCTCCTTGAACTTAGAATCACAATGTAGATCAATCAGCTCCATTTGAAACGGAAAATAAAAAAAAAATAATAACTTGAGGGGGTTGGCATCTTCCACATTGAAGGAGAAAGAGTCAGGAAAAGGTGAAAAGTGGCTCTGTGTGTTTTGAAGTTTGAAAACATGTGATCAAATTTTCCTGTAGCTTTGCAATGGCATCAGTATACTTATTACTGAATTGGTGTGCCCAATTCCATGAGTACTTTCCATTTTGGGAAATGGCAGAGGTTTCTCTGAGAACCATAAGACAAGTTTTGTGCAGAATGCATCGACATTGTCATAGGCAACACTGACAAGCTACCCCTGGCTTTGTAACTTCGTGTAGAGTAAATTCAGTTCCTTTTTAATGTCAACAAGAAAAGCCAAGTCCATGAGCCATTTAAGATCTCTTAGTAAAGGAACAACCACCCCATCCTTCTCCATGAAGGCTTTAAATGCTAAAACGTGTTCAAACAGTAGGCAGGAGCCGGCACTATTTAGAAATTATTGATGGGAAGAAAGATGCTATTGGAGGGAGAGTGAATTTCAATTTTTTATCTTAGAAAAGGCCTTTTTTTTTTTTACTAATCCCATTTTGGAAGTGACCAACCTGACAGGCTCGGAATTTCCCTCACTCGTAAACGCTAGCGGCACATTTACCCCGACGTGTCTTTGATACTAAGTCAAATTGCTACGATTTACACAATTATGGTTGTGTATTACCCACTAACTGACTTTTTAAACTTTTCTCAAAGCCACACTTTGGCCATGTGTGTCTCAAAAAATGGTATAAAAATATATATTTTTTTAAAAACTATTTAGTCCGATTTATAAAGAGCTTTTACCATTATAATCAACGTCCAAACTTATACAAACATAATACAAATCAGAATTAGTCTAGTCTGTGAGGTTCGAATGAAACCGTCGCGGAGGGTCACATTATAGATATGAGAATGGGGAAAACGCGCGGGCTGCATTAACACTAAACTTTGCTGTCATGTAGCGGGCCGCAAAATATTGTCTTGCGGGCCACAAATGGCCCGCGGGCCGCGAGTTTGAGACCCCTGTTTTATATGCATTTTTTGTTTGCATTTATGACATTTTACGTGATTTATCATTGATTAAGAAGTGGTTACAAGAATGGGTAAACTTCTGGCGAAATCATGTTTCGTATTTCCTTCATTTTCCACTTTCAAAAATACTTTCTATTTATTTTACTGCAAACCAAAATACGTTAACAATACAAAGCACATTGTAACAGCTCCACAATTAATCTCCAAACCAAACCACGCACCCCTAGAACAAATCTTATTTTATTAATCTTCCCCTTGTAAAAATGGAAAAGCTTATTTTTGAGGTTTGAGGTTGAAAATTTGCTAGAATGTGTTGCCATTGGCAGCGACTCTATGTGCCAAGATTCGCTTCGATATAGGATGACAGCAAGCGGTTAAATTGGTGGTCCGAAGATGTTTGCCTTAAACACAGAAACACACAGACAAAAGCAAAGTTAATATAGAGGATTTTTAAATTATACATCTAGTTTTGGTGGCGTGCCATCAAATTCAGCCTTTTCCTCCCCACTTCAATCCTACCAGTGATAGAGGCAACCGGGTTTCCATCTTAAATGAGAGAGCCCATTCTCTGTGGTGGGGAAAACTTTATGAATAGCAGATTCTAATAATTTTGTCATCCGGTGTTTTCGAGAAAGTCGTGAGACTTTACATTCATCCCCGGTTGAACTTAGGCGCCCACTGTTCCAGAACACAATCATATGGGCGTCCACTGTTCGAGAACACAATCATATGGGCGCCCACTGTTCCAGAACACAATCATATGGGCGCCCACTGTTACAGAATACAATCATATGGGCGCCCTCTGTTCCAGAACACAATCATATAGGCGCCCACTGTTCCAGGACACAATCATATGGGCGCCCACTGTTCCAGAACACAATCATCCACTTAGAAGATTTACTTCCAAAACTTCGAGAATGAAAACTGTGTGTGATTAATAAAATCATAAAGAAAAAAAAACTATTACAAAGGGTAACATCTTTTCTTTAAAGAAGGAAATCTTAGCTTGTGATTTTTTTTAAAAAAAGTAAATGTAGAGATTTTTTTTTTTTACATTTTTAATTAGCAATATCCATTAAGATGAGCGATTGTAATTATGTGAATAAAATGGCAAAATAAAAAAAGAGGGCCCCTTTTCAGTTTCTCTGAATAAGACGCACGCTCTACGTTCCTCCCCAAAAACGCCACATGAAATATTTCAGCCGCACCAATAGCAAGGAGCAGATCGCTAGGCTCTCATAACTTGTATAGTCAGTTCAATGTTAAATAGACTTTAAAAATAAGATATCCATCTTTTAAAATAGTTCTTTGTTTACCCATATTTTCCTATGGCATTTGTCTTTCTAATTATTTTTTTCCCGTAAAGACGTATCATCATCATTATTATCATTATGGGTGGTTTTATATAGCGTGGTACCCCAGCTTAGGGCTGAGCTCACCACGCTGTAATTAATTAACATACGTTAATTAAATAAAACAAAACAAATGTACATTCAAGCCACCGAAAGGAAACAGGTCCAATATACACTGGAGCTAAACATTTCCACATAAGGACGAGTCGATTACTAGAAATGTAAAAATAGAACACAGAAAATAAAGCGAATTTATTGTCAAATTGGCTTTACAGAATGATGTTTTGGTTAATCTTGTAACATTAAATATTATATTTATGTAGATTTCGGCTTAGAGTGTAGAGGAAAATGCTCCAACATTAAATAATTTATCGTCTTAGCAGAAAGCTTTTTTCTTAATGGGAGGAACCCGCTATATGGCGCTGTGCGTCAATACGCAAAGGGTCTATGCAAGTTCGCAATTTTACGTTTGAGAGTGTGATTAATAGGAGCTAATAAAAAAAAACGGCTGCGGGCTGAAATAATATGATGACGGAACAAATAATGATAGATGGATGGCTGGTTCTGTGGTCTTGGGCTAGTAAAAAAAAACAAAAAAAAAGAAAGATTTATTGAAACGGTTAGAAGATTAGACGAAGAAATAAGAAGAGAGAGAGCCATTGGAGGTCAAGGTAACCTCTTTCGTGCTAATTATAAATGATAGATATCCACGACACGAGAAGAAAAATGAAAACGTGTCTTAAACTGAACAATTCATGTTGTTGTTGTTGTTTTTTTCAAAAACAATTTTGCAAATTATTATTAATATTAATTGGCGATATTTTCAAATACCGGTATTCGTTTTTGCCGGTTCTGCAATACATTTTTTACCAAGCTTTCATTTTCACACAGGAATAATTGGCTAAGATAAACGCAATGTCTTAGTTTCATGAACAGTTACCTCGGCAGACTTGAACTTTGAACTTAACGTCCTCAATTTGATCATGCGGGTTGCTAGAGATTGCGATGTTCGTGTTGTTTCAGACATGAGTGTCGGTCGTAGCAACCAGGTAGGCGTGTGAGCATCTGGTCAAGACAATTATTGGTTACTGAAGACACATTCGGAGCAATGCTCACAATTAATATACATGTTATTTTTATTTAGGAAAGCAGATCAGTTCCCTGGATCATCATAGCAACAACAACAAAAAAAAAGAGTAATGACGTATGTCACCAAAATCGGAATGCAAAATTAATTTTTATGGTAGTTTTGTTGTTTTATTAATTTTTTTTTTTTAAATGATGGCTGAAAACAGTAAACAGTAATGTGAAGACAGAAAATCAGTTGCCTGAAGATAGAGAATCAGTTTCCTGAAGAAAGTACAGAAAATTACCTGAAGATAGTAAAAAAAAGTTACCTGAAGATAGTAAATCAGTTACCAGAAGACATTAAATAAGTTACTTGAAGACAGTAAATCTTTTACTTGAAAACAGTAAAACAGTTACCTGAAGACAGTAAATCAGTTACTTGAAGACAGTAAATCAGTTACGAGAAGACAGTAAATCAGTTACCAGAAGACAGTAAATCAGTTACTTGAAGACAATAAATCAGTTTCTTGAAGACAGTAAATCAGTTACCTGAAGACAGTAAATCAGTTACCAGAAGACAGTAAATCAGTAACCAGAAGACAGTAAATCAGTTACTTGAAGACAGTAAATCAGTTACTTGAAGACAGTAAATCAGTTACTTGATAAAAGTAAATCAGTTACTTGAAGACAGTAAATCAGTTACCAGAAGACAGTAAATCAGTTACCTTAAGACAGTAAATCAGTTACCAGAAGACAGTAAATCAGTTACTTGATGACAGTAAATCAGTTACCTGAAGACAGTAAATCAGTTACTTGATGACAGTAAATCATTACTTGAAGACATTAAATCATTTACCTGACGACAGTAAATCAGTTACCTGATGACAGTAAATCAGTTACCTCTGGAGATCGTCTAACAAAAGTTCAGCTCACACCAGGTTTAAACGTGTTCGGCCCTCATCAAACTGTTGAGCACAGTATTCCAAAGCTAAACACTCTAACTAGATTTATTTGTGGCTGACACGATCCATGGATGAAGACGTAAGAAGTGGATTAATATGTTGGGCTGCTTTCAATGTGTACGACTCAATGACGTCAATCCGCTGTCTTTTTAAATCCTATTGGTGGCAAAATATTCGAACGGCTCATTAACCTACCTCCCGTCAACCTATTGAGCTGAAACTTGGCTCTTAGACTCGTTGCCGATGACAACCCATTCTATCAACCCCAAACCCAAAAATCAGTTATACCCTTGGATGCCCTTGGGTTTTAAAATATAATTGCAACGCTAGCTAGACGTATTTGGTATCGATCGAAAACTTAGCCAGTGGATTTTTTATGGGTATGGCCCACTAAAATGTCCAGACCTAAGCCATGTAGGAATTCTCTATTCCGCTAAACCATACATATTTGTTAAAGCACGCTTTCTTATTGGTTGGCATTTAAATTGTGTGTATATCCGCAGTTATCCTTATAACGTCTAATTATAGATTTGACCTAGATCAAATAAAAGTTGAACGAATGTTAAGCTACGTTTATTATGATAATAGAGTAGGCCTTCCACAGAATTATTATACGAAACGGTGATACATGAACAAATGTGGGTAGTCTTATGATATCTATTAAAGGCTATTTTATGCCTAATTATAAAAAATTGAAATAATTTATTTTCTCATTCTTACCTGGCACCCATCCACCTCACCTCGCACCTTCCACCTCACCCCGTCAAACTCACACCTTTCACCTCACCAATCCTTAGCTCACACCTTTCATCTCCCATCTACTAACTCACCCCTTCCACGTTTTGCCCCATCCCTTAAACATCACCCTTCCTCACCTCACCCTTCCACCCATCAGTTACTTCATACCTTCCTCTTCACCCCACCTTTCAACTGCAAATCTTTCACCTCACCCCTTCCAAATTAGTCACCTTTTGAATTGATGCCATTGATCAATTAAACAACTCCTTCAAACATGACCTTCCACCTCACACCTTTCACCATAACCCTCCCAACTCACAGCTTACACCTTCCACCAAACAACTTCCACCTCACAACTTCCACCTCACAACTACCACCTCACAACTTCAACCTCACAAATTCCACATCACATCTTCCACCTCACATCTTCCACATCACAACTTCCAACTCTCATCTTCCACCTCATATCTTCCACCTCACATTTTCCACCTCACATCTTCCACCTCACATCTTCCACCTCCCATTTTCCACTTCACATCTTCAACTTTATATTTTCCACTCACAACTGCCACCTCACATTTTCCACCTCACATTTTCCACCTCACATTTTCCACCTCACATCTTCCACCTCACATTTTCCACCTCACAGTTTCCACCTCACATTTTCCACCTCACATCTTCCACCTCACATCTTCCACCTCACATTTTCCACCTCACATTTTCCACCTCACATCTTCTATCTCACATTTTCCACCTCACAACTTCAACCTCACATCTTCCACCTCATATCTTCCACCTTCCATCTTCCACCTCACATCTTCCACCTCACAACTTCCAACTCTCATCTTCCACCTCACATTGTCCACCTCAAATTTTCCACCTCACATCTTCCACTTCACATCTTCCACCTCCCATTTTCCACCTCACATCTTCCACCTTATATTTGCCACTCACAACTTCCACCTCACATTTTCCACCTCACATTTTCCACCTCACATTTTCCACCTCACATCTTCCACCTCACATGTTCCACCTCACAGTTTCCACCTCACATTTTCCACCTCACATCTTCCACCTCACATCTTCCACCTCACATTTTCCACCTCACATTTTCACCTCACATCTTCTATCTCACATTTTCCACCTCACAACTTCAACCTCACATCTTCCACCTCATATCTTCCACCTCATATCTTCCACCTCCCATCTTCCATCTTGCATCTTCCACCTCACACCTTCAGCCTCACAACTTCCACCTTACATCTTCCACCTCACATCTTCTACCTCACAACTTCCACCTCACATCTTCCACCTCACATTTTCCACCTCACATTTTCCACCTCACATCTTCCACCTCACATCTTCCACCTCACATCTTCCACCTCACATATTCCACCTCATATCTTCCACCTCACATCTTCCACCTCACAACTTCAACCTAACACCTTCATCCTCGCAACTTCCACCTCACAACTTCCACCTCACATCTTCCACCTCACAACTTCCACCTAACACCTTCCACCTCACATCTTCCACCTCACACCTCCCACTTCACATTTCATACGTGTAGATCCCCCCTCCCACAGCGCTAAATAAGAAATATAAAAAATTCTGAATGAAGTGATTAGATTGATGTGATTATTTTCTATTTCCATGTTTCTCATACTGATTGGCACTGTGTGTGTGTTTGTTGCTATGTTTGTGTATTTGTGTTGCCGTGTTTTTGTGTGCTTGAATGGTGGTTGGGGAATGGGGCGTGCTTATGTCTGTGTGTTTAAGTGGATGTGTCACTGTCAAAGACCTCATCCATCGATCCGTGCAATGCGATAAGCTGTATGATAAGTCATATGATAAGCATTATGGTAAGTCGTAAGGCCAGCGCAGGAGGTGCATGCAAATTACATGTTTTTTTCCGTAGTTTTGTTTGATAATCTTGTAGTGACACAATTTCCGAAGCGGCGAGTTAGGCGCCCTTCAGAAAAGAGGAAAAGTGGTTAGCTCTAAAAGAGGAAGTCAAGGTCGAATGCTCGCCTATCCCTCCAATCTGGAAAAAAAGAAAGCATATTTTTTGTTCCTTAAAAGGAAACTGCTCCGATGCAAAACTCCATTTTCATGGAGACAAACGGCAGTTATCAAACTCCTCTGTGTTGCATCCATGCAGCGGGCAGACAGATAATTCTCCATCCTTTTCCCATTCCCTGGGAACTCAGACCGGTACAATGGAGTTGCAGCAATGTTTTGAAACATGCCTGGATCGTGATTTCATACCTTTCCTTGTGTGTCAACATTTTACAAATATGGGAATGTGGGGTTTACGGAGGAGATTTGTCAGATCTTTGTGTCAGGGTGACCTTGTGTTGATAGAAGGCATCGCACCTCTTGAAAGAAGGGAGTGGTCCTCTCGGGCCACCATGACCTTATTATTTTATTATTTGATAGAAGACATCGAACCTCTTATGTCATGGTGACCTTTCTGGGGTGACGGGATAGAAGACATCGCACCTCTTGAGTCAGCGTCACCTTCCAGTGGTATTTGCAAGAAAAGAGCGCTCCTCTCGGATCACCATGACCTTTTATTGTATTATTTGATAGACGACATTTCAGCTATGGAAAGGGCTGTGATGTAATATGATATATTAAGATGTATAAAGTAAACATTATTATATAAATATGTAGATTTATTCAATTTACCTCACTAAGCTTAGAGATATTTTGAAGTAAATTTTGGACAAATGAGGACGTACTGAAAAACGTGGAAATATCACGTCTCCAATTGACCTTCAATCTTTTATGGCCAGACTACAAACCTTGCTTGACCACCAAATTACATCGAGCAACCAAGCTGACCAAACTAGTGACATTTATGAATCACCGAACTTGTGGCCCAAGTTCCCGAAGGTCAAAAACTGTCATATCACCAACTTCCTGAAGTTCTAAAGCTGCCATATCACCAACTTCCTGAAGTTCTTAAATTGCCATATCACCAACTTCCTGAAGTTCTAAAATTGCCATATCACCAACTTCCTGAAGTTCTAAAGCTGCCATATCACCAACTTCCTGAAGTTCTTAAATTGCCATATCACCAACTTCCTGAAGTTCTAAAATTGCCATATCACCAACTTCCTGAAGTTCTAAAGCTGCCATATCACCAACTTCCTGAAGTTCTAAAGCTGCCATATTACCAACTTCCTGAAGTTTTAAGCTGCCATATCACCAACTTCCTGAAGTTCTAAAATTGCCATATCACCAACTTTCTGAAGTTATAAAATTGCCATATCACCAACTTCCTGAAGTTCTAAAATTGCCATATCAGCAACTTCCTGAAGTTCTAAAATTGCCATATCACCAACTTCCTGAAGTTTTAAAATTGCCATATCACCAACTTCCTGAAGTTCCAAAGCTGCCATATCACAAACTTCCTGAAGTTCTAAAATTGCAATATACCTAAACTTGTAGAATTACTTCAATTTCCGTACAACTAAACTAAATTGCCAGCGAAATTTGTGAATCGGGAATCCTGTACGATCATGTACTGGTCAGTGTCTACCATCCTGTACTGATCGGTGTCTACCATCATGTACTGGTCAGTGTCTACCATCATGTACTGGCCAGTGTCTACCATCATGTACTGGTCAGTGTCACCATCATGTACTGGCCAGTGTCTACCATCATGTACTGGTCAGTGTCTACCATCCTGTACTGATCAGTGTCTACCATCATGTACTGGCCAGTGTATACCAATCATGTATTGGTCAGTGTCTACCATTATGAACTGGTCAGTGCCTACCATCATGTACTGGTCAGTGTCAACGATAAGCTTTATGTATATCTACTAAAACACCTTTACTGCCCACTGACGCAACTGGCATTTTTACATAATTCTAAAGCACATCTACTGTCCACTGTGGGGAACCCCTCTACCGCCCACTGAGGGAAGGAGCAACTTTATATCAATTTGAAAACACCTTTACTGCCACCGAGGGAAACACCTCCACTGCCACTGACAGCCTTACATCCATTACGGACAGCTTCGGGAAACACCGTATCCCCAGAAACTGTTGACAGACCGACCAGGGGTAGTGACCTACATTAGGCCTGTGTTTTGTCTCCGTGCGTCACACGATACCAGACATGGCTGTTTCGGCGACGGACGGTTCTACAGACGGACATTACGTAGCCCGCGCACCAACCCGGCTTCGTTTCCCGACCACCCACCTGTGTTTATGGTTCAGAACATTTAGATGTCGTCAGCGATTTGGTTAAAACTTAGAAAGATGGTTTTCTTATGTTACCTTAAAACTAAGACGGAAGACTTGACATCAGGTGTTTCAGGTTTGTGTGTTGAGATGGTCCACACGTGGCATGTGGGTTTTTGTCATGGCGGAATAAAAATAACTGATTTATAAAAAAATTATAATTTGTGTTTGATATTTTTAACGGCAAAGTAATCCATCTTATCCAGTATTAAAAGAGGACCATTCCTCGGCCAGTATTTTCTACATTAATGATCCTTTGTCGCGTATAGTTATTGTTCAATAGATTTTTTAATTCTAAATTTTGTTTAAAAACTTAACATTTGAAAACAGCTGCTAAGTAATGTTGAAATGAGCAAGTTAACTGCCAAATATATGACAGTTCTTACGCACTTCTCATACTGATATGCCATTAAACATTAATGTCTTAACAAACCGAGATTTTTTATACGTGTTTCCCCCCCCCCCCCCAAGAAAAACACCCTTTTCTGTTAGTGTTAAATTGTTAATAAGTCCACAGAAGGTAATGTTTCCACTAGGTTAACTGATTTGTACGTCCTGATTATTTGAACTTTCCACAGACCCCAGCCCACAGTTTACAGCCCACAGTCCATAAGAACACATTTTTATTTCAGAATACATTAGCAACCTTTCCTTTGAAATGTTAACATCGGTTCTATCAGTATTAGCAGACTGTCCACTTTGTTAAGTTATATTATTATAATAACGGTCTTTTCATGTCGCTTAAGTCTTGTACCGGAAGTTCATGTAGCTTTCACGTGACAGTGAAACTTTGGGTTACGAGAGTAGCCGCTGGGCTTCTCGATACAAGTTGCCATAGCGTGAAATATGTACAGAGAAGGGTCGTCAGTTTGTCTTCTCGGACAGATGTTTGTCTGGCCTGTTGCGTCCTGGGATGGTTCAATGTGGAAAAATTAACGTCATCAAAGCCTTTGACTAAGGTCAAGCCACGAAATGTCGCTGTTTGTAAGTTTCAACGGCTTTGACTAAGATGAAGCCACGAAATGTCGATGTTTGTAAGTTTCAACGGCTTTGATTAAGATGAAGCCACGAAATGTCGCTGTTTGTAAGTTTCAACGGCTTTGACTAAGATGAAGCCACGAAATGTCGCTGTTTGTAAGTTTCAACGGCTTTGACTAAGATGAAGCCACGAAATGTCGCTGTTTGTAAGTTTCAACGGCTTTGACTAAGATGAAGCCACGAAAAGTCGCTGTTTGTAAGTTCCAACGGCTTGGACCAAGGTCACGCCACGAAATTTCGCTGTTTGTAAGTTCCAACGGTTTTGACTAAGGTCACGCCACGAAAAGTCGCTGTTTGTAAGTTCCAACGGCTTGGACCAAGGCTTGCGATTGTATAATTTGAGAAGAAAAAAAAATTGGGATCAAAGACGTGCACAAGTGTTTATATTAAAATAATCGGACCAGTAGAACGAAGGACGCAAGACACTGCTCTACTGCTCTGGCTAGGGGCTCCGTCTCTTTGATCAGACCTGTAGAAAGAGGACGCAAATCACTGTTCTACTGCTCCGACTAGGGGCTCCGTCAGTTGCTACCGTTCTGCCATAAAATGAAACTCCTGAATGCGAGACCCAGAATAGAAACGGTTGGCCGAGTGACGCATTGGTGACCAGAACTTACTTTGAACTCAAGTGTTCGACTGGTCAGTGTCGGAACTCTTTCATTTGACCGGACGAGACACAGACTTGCAGGAGTGCTCGTCTGCAGATACGTTTTGGCCGGACATACGTCACGACAGGTCGACGTGACCTGACAGTGCATCACAGCAGCTGAAATTGGCATACGGGCATGGGTTTTCTTTTCATACGTTCACATGGCGTGACTGTGTCAGACGTTCGTGTGTTATGTCTGTCCCAGACATTCGCCTGTCGTGTCGATTCCTCTAAGGTTTAGGAGATATATAGAAATAATCTTAAACTGATTAAAATATATCCAGAAACCCAAAACGTACATAAAAACTCCATTGGCGATGAAATTTATTTGGAGATTATTTTTTTTTTAAACTTTCGTATTGACGGCATCCTAAGTAAATAATGTGTCACGTGACCGTAAGCTCTCCTATCTGAATAACAGCTCCGCTTTCAAGGAATGGGTTTAAAGAGATGTGTCTTCATATATAAAAATAATAAAATGGCGCGTGACCTAATAACTACGAGTATTAAAGGTTAGCGGAACAATAAAAAAAAAAATATTTTTTACGTAAGCTATTTCCAGGCTTCTCTCCCCTGTTTACGGGCACAAACAATCCTGCAGAGTTGCCACCCTTTACACAACGCTTGATTTCATCCAATCCCTGGGAATTGTTCCCTCGGCAGGCGCGAAATCTTAGAATACGCGCCACACCCACCCCCTCTAGCCCCCCCCCCCCCCCCCCCCCCCCCCCCCCCCCCCCCCGTCCCAAACATCGCATATATATTTTCACGTTTTAAATTATTATCAATTTTCCTAATTTGCGTCTATAAGATGATTGTCCGAGTGTTGCACTGTTACGTCCGGCATTGGGATCAAAGTTTATTGATTATTTCTACATTTCACTGTTGTCTGTGCAAATTGTGTCCGTTTTTCTCACTCCATAAATGAGTATGTATTTTCTTGTATATTCCCTGAGATGTTCTCAATGCTATTTTTTACTTCTCTCTTTACGTTGAAGGACGCAATCAGCTACAGCGGCACTGGAACACGATGTTGTAGTTTTTTTTATAACAGAGCGAAATTATGTATTGTCCTTGATACCCAAAAACAATTAAAATCAATGTTGCAATATTTCCTCGTATCAATGTTGGTTGATTTGATCTTGTCTCCATCACGCTGATGCAGGCATTCCTAATGTCTCCGTCACGATAAGACAAGCATTACTAACGTCTCCGTCACGCTAAGACAGGCATTTCTTATGTCTCTGTCACGATAAAACAAGCATTCCTAATGACTCCGTCACGCTGAGACAGGCGTTTCTAATGTCTCCGTCACGATAAGACAAGCATGCCTAACGTCTCCGTCACGCTAAGACAGGCATTCCTACTGTCTTCGTCACGCTAAGACAGGCATTCCTAATGTCTTCGTCACGCTAAGACAGGCATTCCTAATGTCTTCGTCACGCTAAGACAGGCATTCCTAATGTCTCCGTCAAGCTAAGACAGGCATTCCTAATGTCTCCGTCACGCTAAGACAGGCATTCCTAATGTCTCCGTCACGCTAAGACAGGCATTCCTAATGTCTCCGTTACGCTAAGACACGCATTCCTAATGTCTCCGTCACGCTAAGACAGGCATTCCTAATGTCTCCGTCACGCTAAGACAGGCATTCCTAATGGGGCAGGATGGAATTATACCGGAAAATGAAATGAACAACAACACTAAAAAGTTGGATTCTTCTTGTATAGTTTATGAGGAAAACAAAATAATGTGATGAGATCCCATATATTCCGTTGACATCCACTACACACAATTCTTGATAGTAGATCCATTGATATCACATACAATAATTGGACATATCAAACCATCTCTTGACATCTCACTTTATTTCTTCAAAGCTCTCCATATTCCTTTACATATCACCCTTTTTTCTTGACATCTCACTATATTCCTTTACACATCACCTTTTTTCTTGACATCTCACTATATTCCTTTATACATCACCTTTTTTCTTGACATCTCACTATATTCCTTTACACATCACCTTTTTTCTTGACATCTCACTATATTCCTTTACACATCACCTTTTTTCTTGACATCTCACTATATTCCTTTATACATCACCTTTTTTCTTGACATCTCACTATATTCCTTTAAACATCACCTTTTTTCTTGACATCTCACTATATTCCTTTACACATCACCTTTTTTCTTGACATCTCACCATATTCCTTTACATACCACCTTTTTTCTTGACATCTGACCATATTCCTTTACACATCACCTTTTTTCTTGACATCTCACCATATTCCTTTACATCTCACACTATTTCTTGACATCTCAGAGTCTCAGACTATTCTTTATCCTCCCAGACAATACACTTACACGTTGAACTGGATAAATAAAATCAGAGCCGAAGAACACATACGTACCCACATTTCTTAGAATTTTCTTGGATTTCCTACCAGTACAGAGCTAAGTTTATTTTCATGTCACATTTCCCTGTGAATGTCTCACTGTTTGATTGGACTAAATACTTTTTTTTTTAATGGTGTGGTTACCATGGCAATAAATAAAATACAAAATGTTTCACAAAAAAAAAAAAGAGTCATCTCTGTAAACCGTTGTCAAATCTTTATCGATTACTGGAACCTTTT
>CAXITT010000001.1:6236550-6270071 GCA_964033795.1 Lymnaea stagnalis | reverse complement strand
GGGTGGGTGGGGGGGGGGGTTGTTCAACTGTGAAGGTCATTTTAAGCCATTTGCAGTGTCTCATATCTTTGAGTGGAACAACATTTTAACTGTAGACAGTTGGCGCACATTGACAATTTAAATTTAATGAACATCATCTTTGGCGTGCGTGTCTATTCGCTAGTTATTTTAAGACACATTTTAGAAATGTCGATGGATTAAGTGAAATATTCCACGAGTACGAATCCAGCGATCAAAGCTGAGGAGCGCTCCATTCTATCGATACGATTACTAACCCGGAGCCGAAAAAAACTAGGGATCTGTTCACAAGTCCACACTCCGACTGTCCATGATGGAGCGTCACATAAGGACGTTGATACGGTTTCTCTAAAGCTCCATTAACTTTTAAACCGTTGCATTTTTCATGCCTACTAACGTCACATTTGTCATGCCTACTGATGTCACATCGTATTCGGAAATTTGTTTGAAAGAAATTTCGTCGACGGAAAATTGATCGTTGGAAGTTTGGTCACAAATAAATTTAATCGAATTTTATTTTCAGTTCGCACGATCAAATTTTGCGTCAAATTTCTTTTGAACGCATAATTTTGTTTTACAGTATAGTATTGTGCGTTCCAGAAAATTTGACGAAAATTTTATCGTGTGAACTGAAAAACGAATCCGACCAACTTCCGTGCATCCACGCACATGACAAAAATATACACACCCCTTTGTTCCCCCAGCACTCTACGCAACCTACACCCAGCATCTTTAACAAAATCTCCCCCAAAATATCGTTTCTAAGACGCTAGATTCTACCCAGCAATGCATACGTGCCCAAAACCGCAGCAATTACGTACCACTTCAGTCCTGAAGGGAGGTCCCGCCCTCGGGTTTTTATCGGTTTTTGGGAGAAGTAATTTTGCTCATCGCTTCTCGTTATGTTCGGCTCGACCGTTTATCCTGATAGATGGTGCTGTAAGGTCGATATGATGTCGGCGTTTAGGTGTCTTTTGAAGGCGCCGGTTAATGCGGCCGTTCATTAGTCGAGTCACTTTCGGTTCAAGTGTAACCAGACTTTGGCCGACCCATCGCTGCCTAATCGCTGACTAATCGAGCCCCAAGACAAATAAACAAACCTCATTGAGTTTGCTTTACCGCTGGTTCTAGGAAATGTCAGAGTTTCTTTCCGGAAACGTCCATCCCACCCACCTCCTCCATCCCACCCACCCCGTCCACCCTTGCCTTTCCCGCCCCGGTCCTGAAAATGAGACCTGAAATGGATCCTCTTTAAAGAAAAACCAATACAACGACCTTAACTCCAACAGTTCCAACACAGCACTTAAATGCTTACATCATGTTTGGTGCTTATAAAGATTGCGTGTGTAAGTTATGGTCACGGTCTCTGGTTAGTAATGACCGTCAGTAACCTTAACTTCATGATCTGTTTTGCTTGAATCGTGTTTTGAGATATAACAAAACGGGTTGCATTCTTTCGGCGTTTTGTGGCGTTATTGCAACTTTATGTCACATTCTTTCAACAGTATTTGAAATTATTTCAACATTATGTGACATTCTTTTAATATTACATGACCTTCTTTCGACTTTCCGTGGCATTATCTCAACAATACGTGGCATTATTTAAACATTATGTGACATTCTTTCAACATTATGTGACATTCTTTCAAAATTATGTGGCATTCTTTCGACATTATGTGACATTCTTTCAACATTATGTGGCATTCTTTCGACATTATGTGACAATTTTTTAACACTATGTGACATTCTTTGAACATTATGTGGCATTCTTTCGACATTATGTAACATTCTTTCAATATTATGTGGCATTCTTTTGACATTATATGAGATTTTTTCAACATTTATGACATTCTTTCAACATTATGTGGCATTCTTTCGACATTATGTGACATTCTTTCGACATTATATGACGTTCTTTCGACATCATGTGACATTCTTTCGACATTATGTGACATTCTTTCGACATTATGTGACATTCTTTCAACATTATATGACATTCTTTCAACATTATGTGGCATTATTTCGACATTATGTGACATTCTTTTAAAATTCTGTGGCATTATTTCAACAATATGTGACAATTTTTTTAACATTATGTGACATTCTTTGAACATTATGTGACATTATTTAAACATTTTGTGACATTCTTTGAACATTATGTGACATTATTTAAACATTTTGTGACATTATTTCAACATTATGTGACATAATTTCAACGCTCTGAGGCATTGTTTCAACATTATGTGACATTATTTCAACATTCTCTGAAATTCTTTCAAAAGTATGTCTTCTATATCCAGTTATCAACCCCTAGAGCTATTATTTGTCCTATATATCCTGTTACCAACCCCATATATCCTGATATTGTCCACTTTTCTTGATATTATCCCCTATTAGCCCATATTTCCTAATCTTGTCCCCTATAGCCAGATATCCCATGTAGCTAGACATCGCCTATAGCCAGACATCCCTTATAGCCAGACGTCCCCTATAAACAGACGTACTCTATAGCCACAAAGCCCCTATAGCCAGACACCCCCTATAGCCAGACACCCCCTATGGCTTTCTATTGTTCCCTATGGCCTGTCATTAGCCCGTATTTCCTAACAGAGCCGCCCACAGCCTAACACTGTGAGATATCCATGGTACACTCGGCTAAAAGTCCACCATGTAATAGCATCAAGCGCCCGGCAAAGTCTGGAAATTGCCCGTCCTCTAATGTATTAATGATGATTGAGTTCTTGCTGGAATCTTGGGATTGCGTCCGTTTTGCTCAAGCCGAGTCGACGCGGTGCAGTGCTGAGCAGTTATCCCCATTGACATTCGGCACTGTTTGGCAGTGAGCTTGATTGAAGTAAATAGATGCGCCCCAGGCGTGGTAACATCCGAGTGTACTGACTGATGGAAAGGGCAGATGTTAATGTCACGGGATCGACTCATTACAACACATTGTATCTGTTGCGGGCGTTTCTAAACATATTTGAACACAGTGAAAGGATATTTTTGTAGAAGACAATAAAGAGATGTTGAAAGAGCAGAGACCGACTGAGCGACATGGCGGGGCAGGGGGGGGGGCGACTGGGCGACATGGCGGGAGCAGAATTGATTGGTTACACGACAGTCCATCGGCAGACACTTCATCGGCAGGCAGTTCCTCGACAGGCATTTCATCGAAAGACACTTCATTGAGAGACACTTCATCAACAGACACTTTATAAACATTCACTTTATCGGCCGACGCTTCATTTACGGACAAATCAATTACAAACACTGCATTGAAAGACACACGTCATCGAAATGCACTTCATCGACAGACACTTCACCGAAAGACACAACATCAACAAAACAAGTCATCTTCCGACATCTCATCGACAGACAAATTCAGCGCCGGAAAAAACATTGACGCTGGCTCTTCATAGGCTGACAGTTTAAATACCAAATGTCCATGTACGTAAAGTATGGTGATGAAAACCCATCAAATAACTTCTCTCAGGGCCCGGGGGACCCGGGGGCCCAAGTTTATTGTTTCCTTATATAACCTAAATAAATAAAAGTACAAAAATAGATTTATTCTTGATTGATGGTGTTACGCACCGTTGTCAGTAGGGAGAAATGTAATCTTCTATTTTAAGGGTACGGCTCGTTCCCAAAACAGTGCATTAAAAAAAAAGACTATACCGAATGATCAAAACAATACCAGAGAAATGCGATACTCGAAACAACAGGGCGAATTACAAGTAATACGTTTTACTCAGTTAATAATAAAGTACAAAATTTATAAAAAGAATATATAATTAAAAACTAATAACTTACAGTGTATTGTGTGGCTGGTACCAGTACAATGTCCAATAAAACACAGAGTGCAAAAAGGTACATATAATGAAAGGCAGTCTACTGTCAACAAAGCACTTACACGTTCCTAAATAACTCTTTGACGCTGTCTGCGTCTCTCTCTCTCTCTCTCTCTCTCTCTCTCTCTCTCGTATGAATGCTATTCGCTTGCATTTATAGTCTACTCCATAGAAGATTCAAGGTCAGAATACACATCGTAATAGTGACTCAAACATTCTACAGTGTTATTACTGCATTTGAGTAAAGAAACAGACGATAGATTGGTTTGTGGTAAAGAAGATCAAAGGGAGTAAGACACGCCCAATACTAACGTAAGCGAATTGGGGTCAGTTTAAGGTCGTTCACCAGGAAAAGATTAAATGAGAGTAAAAATAGAACGCCTATATAATATATATATAACAATGGATATTGGCAAAACCTCGTAGGCAAACTCCTTATTGTCCATAAAGATCCACTGCCGGATTTAAAACGCATAATATCCGCTCTACTTAGCGGGAACATAATTTTAATAACTCAAAAGGCGATATTTCTAGAGTTTAATGACCTTTCTTCAAGTTTAAAAGTTTAGAATTTAACTTAATGTATCATCCATCTAAA
This sequence comes from Lymnaea stagnalis, assembly GCA_964033795.1. Classification (NCBI taxonomy): domain Eukaryota; kingdom Metazoa; phylum Mollusca; class Gastropoda; family Lymnaeidae; genus Lymnaea; species Lymnaea stagnalis. The sequence continues at coordinate 6,265,604 of CAXITT010000001.1, read as the reverse complement.
GGATTTCTATATGGCATCCACGATTAAAAAGCATCTCATGGCGCTCCTCCTTCGATCGACTGCAGGACTACGGAATTGGTTCAAGGGGCACCATCAATACGAATCAGACAGAAAGCTAATCTTGAACCAAGCTCATATACATCTTTGATCAGATCTGTTATCGATTGTCAATACGTCAAGTCATCTTCTGAGCAAATACATTTTTTTTTCGATGGTTCAGCTGGAGATCAAGAGCAAATTCTCCGGGTTTTTTTTTAATATATAAAGATTCCTATAGCGTTTCAGTCAGATGATCATTGGCTTAGTGAAAGTACGTTGAAACTGCTCCTTCACTTTGTACTCAAATGATAACAAGGCATACCATGTAATGTGATGCCGTTTTCCCATTGGTGAATATGATTTTTCGTACTGAACAAAATGATGGGCGTGTATTGCAGCATTTCAAAACAAAATCAACTTATAGAGGGGCATTGAAGCACCTCAAGACAAAATCAAATTATAGGAGTGCATTGAAGCACCTCAAGACAAAATCAACTTATAGGAGTGCATTGAAGCACCTCAAGACAAAATCAACTTATAGGAGTGCATTGAAGCACCTCAAGACAAAATCAACTTATAGGAGTGCATAGAAGCACCTCAAGACAAAATCAACTTACAGGAGTGCATTGAAGCACCTCAAGACAAAATCAACTTAGAGGGGTGCAATGGAGCACCTCAAGACAATATCAATTTACAGGAGGAGTGCAAGGGCTCAGCTCAAGGCCCTCGAGCCAGAACTTAATCCAAAGACCACCAATGACACTCCTAACCACCCCTCGTATGGTGCATTTTCAGAATTTGTTTATGATGTTGGAACTAAAGATCTCTTCTCTTATTTTGAAGAAGAATTCCATTACCATCTGGTCCTTGCAATCCAAGATATCGTTCAGGGGCTCGAAAATCATTCTAATAAGCATTTGTTTTTATTTTTAAAAGCAAATAAAGACATTTTTCAGAAAGTGTTGGATTTCTTCGAAGACTGTTTATTTCTTTTGTGGATACACGCTTCGACTACCGGCGTTTCCAATGGATATGTGGAATCAGTTTGAAGGTACAATTGGAATACTCCCTAGAACCTATAATTAAATTTACGGATGACGCTGGCATTCAAACAATCTCAGAATATTGAAGAATTGGGCGTCACTCAAATAATTGACTAGCAGTAGGTATTTCTTTGACGAATGAAATATCTCAACATCACTGATGGGCTTTGTAAAATCGTCAAAAGACATCTGGTTCAAATGACCTTGAAAGGTATATGGTTCAAATTAGAGACCGACCGAAAGTGATTTTCTGATTTTGGCCGAAGCCGAAAATAGGCCGAAAGTTTAAAATGACTTTCGGCCGAAACCGAAAAAATACCGAAAGTTTAAAAATCACTTTCGGCCGAAACTGAAAAAAGACCGAAAGTTAAAAATGAATTTCGGCCGAAACCGAAGCCGAAACCGAAAATGAAATGTTAAGATATTTTGAAATTCGTTCCCGCATACATTCTGCATATATCGAAAATGATGGGGAAAGTATAAATATTTACATTCTTTTTATAAAAAAGGAGATCATCGTGAATATTAATAAATAAACATCTATTATAAGGGTCTCAAACTCGCGGCCCGCGAGCCATTTATGACCCGTAAGACGATATTTTGCGGCCCGCTACATGACAGAAAAGTTTAGTGTAAATGCGCCGGCCCGTTTCCCCCATTCTCATATCTATTACGTGACTCTCCGCGACGGTTTCAGTCGAATCTCACCGACTAGTCTAATTCTGATTCTTTTTTAAAATGTTTCTATATATTTTTGTATTCAACAGTGAATAGGTGGATGAAAGTGAATCCTAGTTTTTGAGAACCCCTAATGATTTTATTGTTATTTATAAAGGTTGAGCAGATTGTAACAGTTGTAATCGCTTTTTTGTGGATTACTTGATGCAGCCCACTCTCATTCAGACACTACCTCCTGCGCCCCCCCCCCCCTGATGATTTGAGTTTGAGACCCTTGATCTAATGAATACCTTGGATTTTACTATTTTAATATAAAAGTAATTTAAATTGCATTACAATTTTTTTTAATTAGTATTGTAGGAGAAAATTTGGCAAATATTGGGGTTGGGGGGGGGGGAATTAATGCAAAATATTATTTTTTTAAACAAGGTCTCTAAAAATTGTGGTTCTAAAAGATCGCTTAATTTGTTTTTAAAGATCGTTTAGTTGGTTGTTATTGATTAGTTTGTTCTTAAAGATCGGTGAGTTTGTTCATAAAGATCGCTTAGTTTGTTCTAAAATATCGCTAATTTTAATCTTAAACATCGCTTAATTTGTTCTTAAAGATCGCTTAGTTTGTTATTAAAGATCGTTTAGTTTGTTGTCAAAGATCGCTTAGTTTTTTGTTAAAGATCGTTTAGTTTGTTGTTAAAGATCGTTTAGTTTGTTGTTAAAGATCGCTTAGTTTGTTATTAAAGATCGCTTAGTTTGTTGTTAAAGATCGTTTAGTTTGTTCTTAAAGATCGTTTAGTTTGTTGTCAAAGATCGTTTAGTTTGTTGTTAAAGATCGTTTAGTTTGTTCCTAAAGAACATTTAATTTTCTGTTAAAGATCGCTTATTTTATTCTTATAAATCAATTAGTTTAATATTAAAGATCATTTGTTTTGTTCTTAACGATCATTTATTTCGGTCTTAAAAATCGTTTAGTTTGTTCTTTAAGATCGTTTAGTTTGTTATTAAAGATCGCTTAGATAGTTCTTAAAGATCGCTTAGTTTGTTTTAAAGATCGTTTAGTTTGTTCTCAAAGATCGCTTAATTTGTTCTTAAATGTCGCTTAGTTTGTTGTTAAATATCGCTTTGGCTGAGTATTAATTGACCGAAAACCTGAGTTACTTTCGGCCGGATGGCCGAAATTCTAAGTCAATTTTGGCTGAAAACGTAGAAAAACCGAAAGTTAACTTTTCTCTTTCGGCCGAAACCGAAATTAAGCCGAAAGTTAACTTTTAAGTTTTGGCCGAAACCGAAACTTGGCCGAAAGTGATAAAACGGCCACTTTCGGCACCGAAACCGAAGCCGAAGCCGAGATTCGGTCGGCCTCTAGTTCAAATGACATTTATATGGTATATGGTTCAAATGACCTTGGTTAGTTCATGGGGCAAATGAGCTTCGCGTTACATTGTACAAATGACCTTGGTTGTTCATGGTTCAAATGACCATTGTGGTACATGGTTCAAATGACCTTGGTTGTTCATGGTTCAAATGACCTTGGTTGTTCATGGTTCAAATGACCTTGGTTGTTCATGGTTCAAATGACCTTGGTTGTTCATGGTTCAAATGACCTTGGTTGTTCATGGTTCAAATGACCATTGCGGCACATGGTTCAAATGACCTTGGTTGTTCATGGTTCAAATGACCTTGGTTGTCCAGGGTTCAAATGACCTTGATTGATAGATGGCTCATATGACGTTAGTTTCTATTTTCGTGATTTGTATCATCATTTCAATGTGTACAAAAATTGAACACAATTATTTGCAGTACGTATGATTTTAATTATTTTTTTTTTAAGATTTCAAAATAAATCTGCTTGATTATAGAACTAAATGCTAAATGTGATTTTTTTTAAAATTATGTCAATTAATTGTAAGCCGGAGACGTTTCCTTCGAAGAAATGTTTAGTCCAAGGAGTGTCTGTCGATGAAGTGTCTTTGTCAGTAAAGTTGCTTTGATGAAGCGTCTGTGAATGAAATGGTTGTGGACGTAGTGACCTGGTAACCCTTTGATGTACATGTGTGTTGATGGAGTGACCTACTACCACTTGATGTACATGTGTGTTTGTGCAATGACCTACTACCACTTGATGTACATGTGTGTTTGTGCAGTGACATACTACCACTTGATGTACATGTGTGTTTGTGCAGTGACCTACTACCACTTGATGTACATGTGTGTTTGTGCAGTGACCTACTACCACTTGATGTACATGTGTGTTTGTGCAGTGACCTACTACCACTTGATGTACATGTGTGTTTGTGCAGTGACCTACTACCACTTGATGTACATGTGTGTTTGTGCAGTGACCTACTACCACTTGATGTACATGTGTGTTTGTGCAGTGACCTACTACCACTTGATGTACATGTGTGTTTGTGAAGTGACCTACTACCACTTGATGTACATGTGTGTTTGTGCAGTGACCTACTACCACTTGATGTACAGGTATGGTGGACGCTGCAGTGCGAGGAGGATGCCCATTTTATTATTTTTAGTTTTACAATCATCAACTCTTCAATTTAATACAATCAACATTTCTGCCATTGGAGCATTTCAATCAAAAGCCATCAGAGAAATCCAGATCTAAACACATATGGCAGCCAGACACCCGTGTTTGTTACTTTATCTTAATTAAATCAACTGTGGACATCCGTGGGGAGGGGGGGGGCGTTTCATTGTGTTTAAACAAAAGCATGTTGGCCTGTGTTACCCCTAGTTGTTGAACTGTGGGTCAGTGATCTCTTGTTTGGCCTCCTCATCGTCCATGACTGTCGTATGTGATCACACAAGGTTTTTGATGCGGCATCAAACATTGGGATAATGTACACTGTTATATCAATGACATGGGGAAACAAAAGAGAGTCTGAAATATACATAGAAAAGGGGAGAAAGAGAGAAATATCGAAATAGAGAGAGAGGGGGGAGGGGAAAGGGGGAGTTAAGGGGAAGGGAGTGAAAGAGTGAGTGTGGAAGGGAGAGACAGGGAGAGAGTAAGAAAGAGAGAGGGGGAGACGGAGAGAAAGAGAAATAGAGAGTGATAAAGAGAGAGAGAGAGAGAGAGAGAGAGAGAGAGAGGGGGGGAGGGAGTCAAATGGCACTGGTAATAAGGGGAAGAGACTGCTGAAATTTAATCGACAGAAATTAAAATCACATTTCTCTTGCTGTCCTCTCGGTTATATAGGATATATATAAGGGTTTCCCCATACTTGTTTCACTTACAGTCGAACCCACTTATTTCGACCTCAGGTAGCTCACCAACCCTGTTATGTGGACGTTTTTGAAGTGTAATCTCCAAATTTTCTCTTTGTCTTAGCATTTTCTCATCGGTTATGTCGATTCTTTTATGTTGCTGAACCCTAACATCTCGAGCACAAAAGGCGGCCAAATTTGCCACTTAACCTCGGTTATCTCGACCGCCATGACCAATCACCGGGTTTTGGTATTATATATATACGACAGAAACGTGCCTACTTTAAACTGTAGTAATGAAATGACACTATCGTTGTCCGGGCAATTAACTTGACACAGCAAGAAGCGAGGTGCGAGAGGCTTCCAAACAAAAAAGAGAGGTTGCAGAACATGTTCTACTTATAGCGAACCATCACATTTATCACCGACGTCTGTTAACACGACACCGTCACATTTATCAGTGACGTCTGTTAACATGACACCATCACGTTTATCAGTGACGTCTGTTAACACGACACCATCACATTTATCAGTGACGTCTGTTAACATGACACCATCACATTTATCAGGGAGGCCTGTTAACATGACACCATCACATTTATCAGGGAGGTCTGTTCACATGACACCGTCTCATTTGTTGATGCCGGTGATCAGCACCCGGGAGATCAGATCACCTTGAACAAGGGCAATAACGTGTTAATAACTAAGAAAAAGGAAACCGTCTCATGGAAGGTTCAAGCAAAACTGTCGCATTTTAAAATACGGTCAGCTGATTGGACACCTCTCTTACAGTTTACATCATGTGTGTGCCCATGTCGTGGCTGTTGAACCCTGGCATAATGTGGACCTCGGTTATTTATTGGCAATGGCATTATTTTTCCCTTTCATTACCATAACTCTTGTTCATAGACAGTCTCCTCTTGTTCGTAGATAATAATAAGTGGTGCTTATTATTACAGTAAAAACAGCAGCACTGCCTTGCAATAAGATCAGTAGTGCTGCCTTACAATAAGATCAGTAGTGCTGCCTAACAATAAGATCATTAGTGCTGCCTTACAATAAGATCAGTAGTGCTGCCTTACAATAAGATCAGTGGTGCTGCCTTACAATAAGATCAGTGGTGCTGCCTTACAATAAGATCAGTAGTGCTGCCTTACAATAGGATCAGTGGTGCTGCCTTACAATAAGATCAGTCGTGCTGCCTTACAATAAGATCAGTAGTGCTGCTTTACAATAAGATCAGTAGTGCTGCCTTACAATAAGATCAGTAGTGCTGCCTTGCAATAAGATCAGTAGTGCTGCCTTGCAATAAGATCAGTAGTGCTGCCTTACAATAAGATCAGTGGTGCTGCCTTACAATAAGATCAGTAGTACTGCCTTACATATTCTAGTCATCACGAGCCTTACAATAAGATCAGTGGTGCTGCCTTGCAATAAGATCAGTAGTGCTGCCTTACAATAAGATCAGTAGTGCTGCCTTACAATAAGATCAGTAGTGCTGCCTTACAATAAGATCAGTAGTGCTGCCTTACAATAAGATCAGTAGAGCTGCCTTACAATAAGATCAGTAGTGCTGCCTTACAATAAGATCAGTGGTGCTGCCTGACAATAAGATCAGTAGTGCTGCCTTACAATAAGATCAGTAGTGCTGCCTTACAATAAGATCAGTGGTGCTGCCTTACAATAAGATCAGTAGTACTGCCTTACAATAAGATCAGTAGTGCTGCCTTACAATAAGATCAGTGGTGCTGCCTTACAATAAGATCAGTAGTGCTGCCTTACAATAAGATCAGTGGTGCTGCCTTACAATAAGATCAGTGGTGCTGCCTTACAATAAGATCAGTGGTGCTGCCTTACAATAAGATCAGTGGTGCTGCCTTACAATAAGATCAGTAGTGCTGCCTTACAATAAGATCAGTAGTGCTGCCTTACAATAAGATCAGTGGTGCAACCTTACAATAAGATCAGTGGTGCTGCCTTACAATAAGATCAGTGGTGCTACCTTACAATAAGATCAGTGGTGCTGCCTTACAATAAGATCAGTAGTACTGCCTTACAATAAGATCAGTGGTACTGCCTTACAATAAGATCAGTAGTGCTGCCTTACAATAAGATCAGTGGTACTGCCTTACAATAAGATCAGTAGTGCTGCCTTACAATAAGATCAGTAGTGCTGCCTTACAATAAGATCAGTGGTGCTGCCTTACAATAAGATCAGTGGTGCTGCCTTACAATAAGATCAGTGGTGCTGCCTTACAATAAGATCAGTGATGCTGCCTTACAAAAAAGATTATTAGTACTGCCTTACAATAAGATCAGTGGTGCTGCTTTGCAATAAGTTCAGTCGTGCTACTTTGCAATAAGATCAGTGGTGCTGCCTTACAATATGATCAGGGGGCTGCCTTACAATATGATCAGGGGGCTGCCTTACAATATGATCAGGGGGCTGCCTAACAATATGATCAGGGGGCTGCCTTACAATAAGATCAGTGGTGCTGCCTTACAATATGATCAGGGGGCTGCCTTACAATATGATTAGTAGTGCTGGCTTGAAATAACATCAATTTCTTGCACGCCTGGGGCTCCATAAATCTGATAACTACAATTCTAATGAGCTTTGCTTTCACAATGTAGAACTATCTTTTTCACAGGTTTCACCGGAAGGTTGGGCCGAGCATAACAACGTCTCAGAATTGCGCACTAAATAATGGAGCGAAATATAAGGCATAGTGAAACATAGAGATAACGTTTCAAATCGAATGCTTTTTAATATTGTAGGCTTCGTGACTCGATCACAGCAGGAAATCTCGTTGGAACCCGTCAATGAACTTCTTACGTAAAGTTTTATGCAGGGGCGCTACCACTAGGTAGGTTGCCGAAAAAAAAATGTATTGTCGGGCGATCCTATGAGATTGCTGATTGAACAGACGACATTTGAAGGGCGGTTAGAGACGACATTTGAAGGGCGGTTCAATGATGAGACTGCCAAAAATAAACCATTTTAATGGTGGTGCAATGACTGTTGTGACCGGGTAAAAGTTTAGTTATGTTGCAATGATTAGGATTGGCTGGGCACAAGTTTAGATGTGGTACAATGATTAAGGTGGCAAGCCCAAAAACTAAAATAACGCTTTCCATCAACATTATAATATGGTCTATCAACATTATATGGTCTATCAACATTGTATAGTCTATCAACATTGTATAGTCTATCAAAAATATGTCTTCTGTCAACATTATATGGTCTATCAACATTACATGGTCTATAAACATTATATGGTCTATCAACATCGTATAGTCTATCAACAATATGTGCTCTATCAACATTATATGGTCTATCAACATTATATGGTATATAAACATTATATGGTCTATCAACATTGTATAGTCTATCAACAATATGAGTTCTATCAACATTATATGATCTATCAAATTTACATGGTCTATCAACATTATATGGTCTATCAACATTATATGGTCTATCAACATTATATGGTCTATCAACATTGTATAGTCTATCAATAATATGTGTTCTATAAACATTATATGGTATATCAACATTATATGGTCTATCAACATTATATGGTCTATCAACATTAGATGGTCTATCAACATTGTATAGTCTATCAACAATATGTGTTCTATCAACATTATATCGTCTATAAACATTACATGGTATATCAACATTATAGGGTCTATAAACATTATATGGTCTATCAACATTACATGGTCTATCAACATTGTATAGTCTATCAACAATATGTGTTCTATCAACATTATATGGTCTATCAACATTACATGGTCTATCAACACTACAAGATCTATCATTATTGTATGGTCCAGCCACATTGCATATTCTATCATTATTACATGTTGTATCAAAATTTCACGTCTATCAACATTGTATGGTCTATCAACATATGGTCTATCAACATTACATGGTCTATCGACATTACATGGTCTATCAACATTAAATGGTCTATCAACATTACATGGTCTATCAACATTATATGGTCTATCAACATATGGTCTATCAACATATGGTCTATCAACATATGGTCTATCAACATTACATGGTCTATCAACATTATATGGTCTATCAACACTACAGGAGGAAACCCTGATGACCCCCCACCCTTTTCCCCAAAACACACACCACACCTGACCAGTGAGCTCTGGTCACATGACTGAATGTAATACCTCTAAATAACCACTGTTAAGTATCCTATAATTTCTATTTAGTCGGGTACACATGCTCCATGGGCGATGCACCGCTGGTTGTTCAACGCGTCGAAGGTGATGCGTCTGTCAGTTGTTACGCACCTCAACTACTGGCAACTGGCGATACAGTTATGTTTGAACAGCCCTTGCCAGCTATCCGTCAATCTCTGTCCACACCGTCATCACCGTTGGGCTTTGAGTAACACTTAGCCTCGACCTGGGGGGACAGCCAGGGGATTATTGGGATCACTTGTGGTTAGCGGTCTGTGGTCAAGTTTGTCTGAATGACCGCGGGGACAGGACGGCTTAAGTGACGGACCGCGCTCCACCGGCAGAATGGTAGGGCCAGCGAGACAGCGGAAGGACAGTAACGCCCAAGAGAGAGAGAGAGAGGGGGGAGAGGGGACGAGGGGGGAGAGAGAGAGACAGAGAGAGTGAGAGAGAAAGAAAGAAAGAGAGAGTGAGTGAGAGAGAGAAAGAGAGAGAGAGAGAGGGGAAAAGAGAGAGAAAGAGAGAGAGTGGGATAGTGAGATAGTGTGGGAGAAAGATAGAGAGATGGGGGAGATTGAGAGAGAAAGAGAGAGATTGAGAGAGGAAAAGTGAGGGGAGAAAGAGAGAGGGGAGAATAAGAAAGAGAGAGATAGAGAGAGATAGATAGAGTGAGAGAGAGAAAGAAAGAGAGAATGAGAGAGAGAAATAGAGAGGGTGAGAGGATGTGAGAGAGAGAGAGAGAGAGAGAGAGTGAGAGAGAGAGAGAGGGAGAGAGAGAGAAAGAAGGAAAGAGAAGGAGATGGAAACGTGATGAAAAGAGCAATAAATAATTAAAAAATTGGAACACTGCCCTTGAGGAATGAAAGGCGATGATATATAAAAAAATAATTCATTTAAAAACAGACAGACGATATAGAATAAGAGAGAGAAAAGAAACAAAAGATAGATGCATAGATAGAGAGAATGCATGATGTGGAAAACGGAATATAGAGATGAAAAAATGAAGATTCTGGCAGTAGATCCCGAGAAAGGGCTAATGATATACAAAGACAAGACTATAGAGGTCGGGGATATTAATCAGGGGTCAGGGATACTATCAGGGATCAGGGTTATAATCAGGGGTCAGGGATACTATCAGGGGGCCACGGATACTATCAGGGGTCAGGGATACTATCAGGGGTCAGGGACACTATTAGTGGTTAGGGTATTATCAGGGGTCAGGGATACTATTAGTGGTTAGGGTATTATCAGGGACCAGGGATACTATCAGCGGTCAGGGATACTATTAGTGGTTAGGGTATTATCAGGGGTCAGGGATACTATTAGTGGTTAGGGTATTATCAGCGGTCAGAGATACTATCATGTGTCAGGGACACTATCAGGGGTCAGGGATACTATCAGGGGTCAGGGATACTATCAGGGGTCAGGGACACTATCAGGGGTCCGGGATACTATCAGGGGTCAGGGACACTATCAGGGGTCAGGGATACTATCAGGGGTCATGGATGCTATCAGGAGTCAGGGACACTATCAGGGGTCAGGGATACTATCATTTTTCAGGGACACTATCAGGGGTCCGGGACACTATCAGGGGTCCGGGATACTATCAGGGGTCAGGGATACTATCAGGGGTCAGGTATACTATCAGGAGTCCGGGATACTATCAGGGGTCAGGGATACTATCAGGGGTCAGGGATACTATCAGGAGTCCGGGATAATATCAGGGGTCAGGGATGCTATCATTTTTCAGGGACACTATCAGGGGTCAGGGATACTATCAGGGGTCAGGGATACTATCAGGGGTCAGGGACACTATCAGGGGTCAGGGATACTATCAGGGGTCAGGGATACTATAATGTGTCAGGGACACTATCAGGGGTCAGGGATACTATCAAGAGTCCGGGATACTATCTATCAGGGGTCCGGGATACTAGCAGGGGTCAGGGATACTATCAGGGGTCAGGGACACTATCAGGGGTCAGGGATACTATCAGGGGTCAGGGATACTATCATTTGTCAGGGACACTATCAGGGGTCAGGGATACTATCAAGAGTCCGGGATACTATCAGGGGTCAGGGACACTATCAGGGGTCCGGGATACTATCAGTGGTCAGGGAAACTATCAGGGGTCAGGGATACTATCAGGAGTCCGGGATACTATCAGGGGTCAGGGACACTATCAGGGGTCAGGGATACCATCAGGATTCAGGGACACTATCAGGGGTCAGGGACACTATCAGGGGTCAGGGACACTATCAGGGGTCAGGGACACTATCAGGGTTCAGGGATACTATCAGGAGTCAGGGACACTATCAGGGGTCAGGGATACTATCAGGGGTCAGGTATACTATCAGGAGTCAGGGACACTATCAGGAGTCAGGGACACTATCAGGGGTCAGTGATACTATCAGGGGTCAGGGACACTATCAGGGGTCCGGGATACTATCAAACCATGAGACGAACGTAAACGCTCAGTAACTCACAGAGAGAAAGAGAAAAAAATCTAAGAGTAAGTGAGGAAACAGGAGAGGAGATAGACACGCCTTTTGAAGAAATGGGAGAAAATAGCGAGAGGGAGAGAGCGCAGGGGGAGCAGAGAGAAATAGAGAACAGAGAGAAATAGAGAGAAATAGAGAACAGAGAGAAATAGATAACAGAGAGAAATTGAGAGAAATAGAGAACAGAGAGAAATAGAGAACAGAGAGAAATAGAGAACAGAGAGAAATAGAGAACAGAGAGAAATAGAGGCTTTAATCTAAGAATGAAGAGATGTATTGCCCGACAGTGCCAAAATTGTGCGCATGACAAGTGATTACAGATACCGTGAGATAAAAGACATACACATGCTGGAGCAGTGGCTACACATGGTGGAACAGTGGCTACACATGGTGGAGCAGTGGCTACACATGGTGGAGCAGTGGCTACACATGGTCGAGCAGTGGCTACACATGTTGGAGCAGTGGCTACACATGGTGGAGCAGTGGCTACACATGTTGGAGCAGTGGCTACACATGGTGGAACAGTGGCTACACATGCTGGAGCAGTGGCTACACATGGTGGAACAGTGGCTACACAGGGTGGAGCAGTGTCTACACATGTTAGCAGCGTGCCATGTTCAAACCTCGGCCAGGTTCAAAGCAGAAATCTAATTTTAGAACAGACAAATCACCTCGTGTTGAAACATTGTTTAGGAATGCGATGACATGTTCTTACATTACGTTTATTTTAAATTGTTTATCCTGTCTTTTGGGTTCAGTTGTTTGTTGGGGGGGGGGGGGGGTTTTTTTTTTTTTTTTTTGTTTTCCGGAATTTTGTTTTAAACAAATTTTCGGAAATTTGTTTGAAACAAATTTCGTGGACGGAAAATTGATCGAACGGAATTTTTGTCTAATCTTTTTTTTTTTTCAGTTTACACGTTAAAACTTTCGTCAAATTTCTTTATGAACGCAATATTTTTTTTTTAACGAGAGATAGAGATTGACGGAAAAGAGAAGCGAGAGAGAGATAGAGAGAGAGAGAGAGATAGAGATAGAGAGAGAGAGAGAGAGAGAGAGAGAGAGAGAGAGAGAGAGAAAGAGATTGGCAGAAGTTCTAGTTCTGAAAATTTCTGAAAGTATTTGTTGTTTTCATTGATCTTGTTAGATTGACGTGCTCCAAATTGGAAGGAATACACTTGAAGCTGAAGACCAGTTTCATTTACTTTTGAACATGAACTTAAAGGAGAATCAAGATTTGAGAATTCTCTTTGGTCTTACCTCCGTCAAAATTTACTTCACTTTTATTGAATTTTATACCTTTTACCTTATATAGCATTTTACCTTAAATATAATATTTTACCCTAGTCTTACCCATTATTTGGATGCTTTAAAACAAATGCGTCATTTAGTACATCTATATTTATGCTGATTGTGATAGGCACATGTGGCTATTTTAAACTACTGTGCTAGGCTCGTGTGCCTACAGGAGACAGCCTTGTGTGGTTGATTGCATCCTCTGTGCTAGGCAATGTATTGTTGTATTACTTGGGCTAGCCACATGTTGTTACATGGTCTGTGATGGCACCTGTGGTAGGCATATATGGTTGATTGTATCACTTGGGCTAGGCATATATGGTTGATTGTATCACCTGGGCTAGGCATATATGTTGATTGTATCAACCTGTTCCCGGCCTGTCTGGTTGAGATAACCCTTAAAAGTCCAAGTAGTACATTTCTGTTAAATAAATGAAAGAGAATAAACGAGTGTGTACTTTAAGTAGACAACTATCGCGATACATTCATCAATGTTTACTGGTAGAAGCGGCGACTCTCGGACCATCCATTAAAAGGGATTAGCCGGATAGACACCAGCAATTAAAGCCGGTGGCGATAAGCTAACAAGACGTGGCGCGTGTAAATGGGATAGAAGATAAAGAGATTTACACCGTGACCGCAAAGTCAAGCTTTGATAGACTGATACTGATAGGGGGGGGGGGGGGGGGGTAAGAGTTGTTGTGTTCTTTCACTAAACATTCATAATTTGTGATTACAACCTTTTGAGAAATTTAAAATGTGTTAAGTCCATGATAGAATAAAGTTGATCAACCAACTCCTAGTTAGTGGTCGGATGCCCTGGTTGGAACGATGATAAGTTCTCGAGCTGCGACCTCCCTGCGTCTCTTTCACTAGGCCAAGCAGGGATTTACTATGTTTGACCTTGTTTGCAGCTAGTGGGGGCTTTTTCCGCACTTCTAGTTTTTTTTAAATTGTACAATTACAATCTCAGCCGTACACACATTTAAGATAAGATGTATAAAAATAATTTATTTTTTTCAATTCTGCTTTTAACGTCAAAACTCAGCTATCTTGATTAGTACAATGTTGCATACATACATGCTATATCCGCGTGCATGCTAAACGGAGTACATGCTATATTGCGTACATGATATATTACGTACATGATAATATATTGAATACATGCTATATTGTGTACATACAATATTGCGTACATGCTATTTTGCGTAAATGTTATATTGCGTACATACTATATTGCGTACATGATATATTGCGTACGTTTAAGAGACATCAAAATACAGTATTAAGAAATTCAGCTGGATAATGTACACATCTCAAGTTGCAGGTTTTTTAAATAGTAAACACAACGTAACAGAGTGACGTAACAGAGTGACGTAACAGAGTGACGTAACAGAGTGACGTAACAGAGTGACGTAACAGAGTGACGTAACAGAGTGACGTAACAGAGTGACGCAGCGTAACGTAACAGAAATGATAAAATTTTAGTTCTATAAAAAATTGGAAATGCCAATTGTCGTAATGCGCAGAAGCATTTCTACAGGAAACTAATTGTGGAGTCGTTAAGCCGGAGCTTAAGTTTTTGTGGAAGTAATCGATTCTCTTACTGCGAGAAGAGCCTCACAAACATATCAACGACACCAAATTGTTCACTTCAATGGACACATTTGAATAGCAGAAGGGCGCACGATCAGATCTTTCAGCCCCTATTATTCTACATGATGTACACATCGAGTTTTCTCTCTTTGTTTTTCGTCTTGAGTCGTCTGCTACATGTCTAGAGTCGTCTGCTAAATGTCTAAAGTCATCTGCTACATGTCTAGAGTCGTCTGCTACATGCCTAGATTCGTCTGCTACATAGATTTCAATAGAAGTTTAGATCATAAAATCTATGAAAAAATTAAAACAGTGTTTGAAATCAATTTCTACAAGGGAGCAACTTGAGTGTGTGTGTGTGTGGAAAGGGGGGGGGGCAAATCGAAAAATGAGCTGTCCAAGAATCTGCCAACTAAACGTCTGAGCTGTCCAAGAATCTGCCAACTAAACGTCTGAGCTGTCCAAGAATCTGCCAACTAAACGTCTGAGCTGTCCAAGAATCTGCCAACTAAACGTCTGAGCTGTCCAAGAATCTGCCAACTAAACGTCTGAGCTGTCCAAGAATCTGCCAACTAAACGTCTGAGCTGTCCAAGAATCTGCAAACTAAACGTCTGAGCTGTCCAAGAATCTGCAAACTAAACGTCTGAGCTGTCCAAGAATCTGCCAACTAAACGTCTGAGCTGTCCAAGAATCTGCAAACTAAACGTCTGCTATGATTTCACTTGTATTTTAAAAGATGAATCGTAAAATCCGCCATATGAAATAATCGTTCGTCAAAAGTCTGGTAGAAATGTGTTGATGTTCAAAGTTTATCAATAGTCTCAGTGGCCAAAACTTTACTAGAACGGGTGCTTTTTCTGTCTTTTTGGTTTGTTTGTTGTGTTTGGGTTGTTGTTTTTTTGTGTGTTTTTTTTTGTTTTTTTTGTTTTTTTATTTTGGTGAAAATAAATTTGTACAACGATACAGTAGTAACAAAAATAAGTGTGTTAAAACAGTAAGTGGAAAGTTTTTTTGTGTTTTTTTTGTTTTTTTTTTGGTTAAATATTTCTTGTTCCTATTATTTAGTTTTAAAAAAATCATCTCGTTGCTGATGACCGGAAGTCCCGCCCCACCCCCAAAATGATATCTGGAGCTAACCACCGCCCCCGCCAACCTCTTCCTATGCTAGTTACCAGATAGACACAAGTTCACAGCCGTAAACTTCAGTTTATAAGTACAAACATGGTCGATGTGTAGTGAAAAATGTAAAGTACATTTCCAAATGTTTACTTAGAAACGCAGGAAGTAAAAATGTAAATATTTTTTCTTTACTTATTTTATTTATTTATGGGGGGGGGGGGGGTCAGGGTTGGGGTTGGGAAAAAAAACAAAAAAAAAAAATGGTAAATTTTTTTCTTTTATTTTTTTATTTTATTTTGGGGGGGGGGGGGTCAGGGATGGGGTTGCGATAAACAACAACAACAAAAAATCATTGATCATTAACCCAAAAGTGCAACGCGCTCATTTCCGGTTAGCCTCATTTTGAAAACAGTGCAGATGTTTGTCATTTTTTTTTTTTAAAATCATTTCGTAGAGTCTGTATCTCAACAAACTCCTTAAGTGAATAAATATCCCAAACATGCACTTTAGTTGTCATTCAGCAGAGGCGCTGCACTCAATTTGTCCTCTGAGCATCTCCATACAAACCATAGACCGTGGGAGTTGTTCATCCCTGAGCCGCGTCTCGAGCAAGTTGTAGAGATGAATATTAAATCTGTCGACTCTGCTCAAAAAGGTAGAGAGGAAGTGGGCGTCTCCTATTTATCATTACTTCGTCCTCTTTAGATGTCAGGCCTCGCTTTGACAAGCTCCCATTCAAGCTGCTGTAGTCCGTGGGCTGGCGGCAAAAATGTCTTCCATTTTATCCGTGGATTTTCTTGTTAAAACTCCGAGTACACGTGGAAAGAAAAGAATAAATTTACAATTATCTTCACTTTTCAATAACTTTTACACTGTTGACATTTTGGCATAGCATGACAGCATAGGTGACTGATGCGAGTAAGTGTGTAACGGTTTGGGTCAAAAGTAAATGTTACTGGAAAGCTTGTTAATATTGGCAGTACCCGATGAATAGTAATATAAATTATTACTTTGTTGTCCGGTATGGAATAAGTGGCAAACAGTTGTGAAGATGAGTGGCAAACATTTGTAAAGATGAGTGGCAAACATTTGTAAAGATGAGTGGCAAACATTTGTAAAGATAAGTAGTGAACAGTTGAAAAGAAGAGTAGCAAACAGTTGTAAAGATGAGTGGCAAACAGTTGTAAAGATGAATGGCAAACAGTTGTAAAGATGAATGGCAAACAGTTTTAAAGATAAATAGTGAACAGTTGTAAAGAAGAGTAACAAACAGTTGTAAAGATGCGTGGCAAACAGTTGTAAAGATGAGTGGCAAACAGTTGTAAAGATGAGTGGCAAACAGTTGTAAAGATGAGCTGAGAAGAACTTAATGGAATTTAAAAGTGCAAATAATTGCATTAGATCAGTGTTTCCCAAACTTTGAACGTGTTTTGACTGGTGGAAAAGTTTGTCAAAGCACTAAGAACCGGTTCCAGGGTTATTAAATAGTACTCTTTATATTAGAAGATAAATATATCATAAAATATTTTGAATCCGTTATCGGCTATTGCGAAAGGACTCGACTGTCTATCCCCATTAAATGATAGCCGTAAATTATTTTTTCTTTGTTTGTTATTTGTTTGATTTTTCTTATTTGTGTTAAGACTGTTGTAAAGTATTATTTTTTTAAACTTCAGTAGCAGTTCTTTTACATATATATATAAATTAAGCTTTATTTGGAATTATTAAAAATGTTGGATAAAAAAAAAAACATTTGATCTAACAGTGATTCTTTAATGAGAAATGTAGCCATACTTTTTATTGACAAGCAAATGAAATGGTAGCTTGATTTTAGAAAGTGCTACAGACAGTGGAGAACGAATATACATTCTGTTCCTGTCCCATGTCTTAATAATGGTCAAGGACGACAAGCCAGTGAAGGAAACGGTAGTCGAAATTTTATGGCACTTTAGATAAATTCGGGATAATCTGATTTGACATGGATACAAACAAAGATTCTAGCGATGTCATGGTGGGGGTAACCATCTTCAATCCTTCGACAGCAACTGTATCCACCATCTTATTTTGCAAAGTGACATTTAATTTCGCCTTTGACGCAATAAGTGGATTTCTGATTCTTGCAGTTCTTATCCATGGATGGCATTCTCCTGCATCCAGGCTGGTTGCTACTAAGTTGTGAAACATGTCAAACAATTGCTTCCATGTCTCCAGATTTCGTCTACGACCATCGATCTTGTCAGCCATCGTTGAAGCACGAAGTCTCCGTTACCTGCATGGGTGTATTGAGGTCATTTAAGCTGGCAAAGTACTTCTGCCACGTAAGCCAACATAGCTATCCAATTCACATTGCCGAACAGCAACATAGCTACCCAATCAACATTGCCGAACAGCAACATAGATATCCAATCCACATTGCCGAACAGCAACATAGCTATCCAATCCACATTGCCGATCAGCAACATAGCTATCCAATCCACATTGCCGAACAGCAACATAGCTATCCAATCCACATTGCCGAACAGCAACATAGCTATCCAATCCACATTGCCGAACAGCAACATAGCTATCCAATCCACATTGCCGAACAGCAACATAGCTATCCAATCCACATTGCCGAACAGTTCTGACCAATCTGTTGTTGGTTTTTCTCAGAGATTCGGTACGCTCCCTTCTCAATTTTCAACACACAAAAAAACTCTTGATGAAACATTCCCTCTCGACAAGCTTATAACGTACTTCGGCATGCGACGGCAGTTGCTTGTGTTCAGAATGTACTTCGGCATTCGACGGCAGTTGCTTGTGTTCAGAATGTACTTCGGTATTCGACGTTCGGTATTCGACGGCAGTTGCTTGTGTTCAGAATGTACTTCGGTATTCGACGGCAGTATCTTGTGTTCAGAATGTACTTCGGTATTCGACGGCAGTTGCATGTGTTCAGAATGTACTTCGGTATTCGACGGCAGTTGCTTGTGTTCAGAATGTACTTCGGTATTCGACGGCAGTTGCTTGTGTTCAGAATGTACTTCGGTATTCGACGGCAGTATCTTGTGTTCAGAATGTACTTCGGTATTCGACGGCAGTTGCTTGTGTTCAGAATGTACTTTGGCATGCAATGGGAAGTGGTTTCTCTTCAAGTTCCGTGACAAAAGGTAATGCAGCAAATATGCAACACAAACTTCCTATGGTTTTTTTAAAATCAAAGAAGCCTTAAGGTCTGTCGTTCACGTGTATCTGACGTCTCAGCACCACCCGCGTCTCAATGATTTAATTTGAGGATCCTTGGTCCGGCTAAACTTGCCCTGTTAGTCAAAATTAGTCCGCCTAAACTTGCCCTGTTAGTCATACTTAGTCGGGCTAAACTTGCCCTCTTAGTCATACTTAGTCCGGCTAAACGTGCCCTGTTAGTCATCCTTAGTCCGGCCAAACTTGTCCTGTTGTCATACTTAGTCCGGCTAAACTTCCCATGTTAGTCATACTTAATCCGGCTAAACTTGCCCTCTTAGTCATACTTAGTCCGGCTAAACTTGCCCTGTTAGTCAAAATTAGTCCGCCTAAACTTGCCCTGTTAGTCATACTTAGTCGGGCTAAACTTGCCCTCTTAGTCATACTTAGTCCCGCTAAACGTGCCCTGTTAGTCATCCTTAGTCCGGCCAAACTTGTCCTGTTGTCATACTTAGTCCGGCTAAACTTGCCCCGTTAGTCATACTTACTCCGGCTAAACTTGCCCCTGTTAGTCATCCTTAGTCCGGCTAAACTTGTCCTGTTGTCATACTTAGTCCGGCTAAACGTGCCCTGTTAGTCATGCTTAGTCCAACAGGGCAAATTTAGTCCAGCTAAACTTGCCCTGTTAGTCATACTTAGTCCGGCTAAACTTGCCCTGTTAGTCATACTTAGTCGGGCTAAACTTGCCCTGTTAGTCATACTTAGTCGGGCTAAACTTGCCCTGTTATTCATACTTGTTAGTCGTGTTCTGATAAAGTTTATGTGTTTAGCCTTTGGGCTGTCAATGGTGGATGTTGTTCCTCTTGTACGACTCTACAAAGCCAGATTAACCTAAAGAAAAATGAGACACGTGCAGAAGGAACCCTGGCTTTTTAGCGATGTCGCGACATGGACGCCACTTGGGAATGGAGGAGTCTTAATTTCCTCTTAACCCGAACTTGTAATGACGCAATGCACATTACTGGCTGGCAGCTCGGGCATGTTTTACATCACCATACATTAACATGTGGTGGAAATGGACAAAGAAATGGAAACAAGACAAGGTGTAAACTTTGGCAAGGGGGGTAATCATCGTCTGTTGACGCCATCGGGAGGGAAACGAAATAACCTGAGCCAGTGAATGAGAGAAAAAAATGTGAAACAAAATAATTTGTAACATTTCTCGGGGGTGATATTCAACAAAACATTGGACTCGGAAAAAAAAAAGAAGTGGTTGGGTAGAAATAGACTTAAGGTTGCCAGGTTGTCCTGCCCTGAGTGAATTCCGGAAAGTGAGTCCCCCCCTCCTCCCCCCCTTTTTTTTTTCTTCACAACGCTCCATTTGTAAGCAGTAAGATTGTATGGAAAACCCAAATCACCGCCCTGTAAAGTCACTCTTCCTACCTCCTAGGTACGACGCCAATGTGCGCAGCAGTGAATCACATACATTTCCGTAATGAACCCCCCCCCCCTCCCCAACTTTTTCCTGAGTATCTAAAGATAATGCTCATTCCAAGGCAGATATGCTTTAAACAATTTTATTTTTTAATGTGAAATAAAATGAACTNCCCCCCCGGCACAATCCCCCCCCCCCCCACCCAAAACAAAAATGGGGTACATTAAATGATAGGACCATAAACACTGATGTCATAATGATGTCACCCTAAACACTGATGTCATAATGATGTCATCATAAACGCTGATGTCATAATGATGTCACCATAAACACTGATGTCATAATGTCACCATAAACATTGATGTCATAATGATGTCACCATAAACACTGATGTCATAATGATGTCACCGTTAACACTGATGTCATAATGATGTCACAAAAAACGCTGATGTCATAATGATGTCACAATAAACACTGATGTCATAATGATGTCACCGTAAACACTGATGTCGTAATGACGTCACCGTAAACGCTGATGTCATAATGATTTCACCATAAACAGTGATGTCATAAT
This sequence comes from Lymnaea stagnalis, assembly GCA_964033795.1. Classification (NCBI taxonomy): domain Eukaryota; kingdom Metazoa; phylum Mollusca; class Gastropoda; family Lymnaeidae; genus Lymnaea; species Lymnaea stagnalis. The sequence continues at coordinate 6,244,734 of CAXITT010000001.1, read as the reverse complement.
GTCACCATAAACACTGATGTCATAAGGATGTCACCATAAACACTGATGTCATAATGATGTCACCTTAAACATTGATGTCATAATGATGTCACCATAAACACTGATGTCATAATGATGTCACCATAAACACTGATGTCATAATGATGTCACCGTAAACACTGGTGTCATAATGATGTCAGCATAAACACTGATGTCATAATGATTCACCGTTAACACTGAATTTTAAATGTCGGGACTTTCACTTGTTGACGAAGTTAGATGTAATAGCCTGTCAATACTGCCTTTGTACATAGACTTTTAGTTTAGATTTGCTGAGCCGGAATATTGACCCAGATACCGGAAGTTGCCAGTATGAGCACATCCGGCTGTAACCGGAACCGAAAAGAATAGAACCGGGACACATTTTTTTGTTGATTTTATTATTATTTTAATAGTTATCTTCTCATTCTCTATGTCTTCCACCTAATGGGGAGAAATACACAATGTATAGAACCATGGAGCAAGTACAACCTTATACATAATTCTATTTTTTTTTTGTACAAATAATTTAACTGAATTAAATAATATAGTATAAATTCTCGCTTTGTCTTAGCATTCTCTCATCGGTTATGTCGATTCTTTTATGTCACCGGACCCTAATATCTCGAGCACAAAAGGGGGGCAGAATTTGCCACATTTCCCCATGACCAATCGCCGGCTTTTGAACTCCGCAAGAAGGAATAGCAAACAAAGAAAATGTTTTGCATAGTTAATTTTTTTCTCAAAATACAGGGCTTGTGTTTTAGAATTAACGTAGAAGTAATTTAAATAAATATGTTTTAATTTGAGGTTTAAAAACCTGGTAGATTCCATATTATAAAAATCATAATTTACAGTGTGCAAAACGTCGTCATGGGCAGCCGTTCACGGTCACTTGCATAATGGTCATGCTGTAGTACTACGTCAGAGTTTCATTCATAATAGTTTTCCGTGTGCAAAAACTATTAAACCATTGGCCGGTGAAAGCTTTAATTATATAACCATGTGCCAAAGTTGAAAGTTCAAAATAATTAGTCCTTTAAGAGTATTTGAGTAATGAGGGAATGCTTTGCCTTATACTTATATATAGTCATAGCGTATGGCCGCGCTCAGCAGAATGAGGTCACAAGATGTGGAGCCTTCGTCCTTAGTAGAAAATACCAAACGAACTCGCACCTTAAAAATGTGTGGCTCAAACAGAACTAAATCTAAAAAGTTGATTCTGGTTTAATTCTTTATTTGAAATTTGCTCTAAATAACTGTAATGTTAGGGGTGTTTAATGATTTTTTTTGCTGAAGTGCCTACAGTTATTGATGCACATCATGTGCATTAAGAAACTTCAAGCACATGTTATTATATTGCCCGCCATTTTGGTTTTCGTTTATCTCGATCATCGATCATACTGACGCTTTTTGACAAAACCCTAGACCCAGAGGCGTAGCGGGGGGGGGGGGCCAGGGAGGACAGATGTCCCCGGGCGCAAGCTAGTTAGGGGCGCCAAAATGTGCTTTGATATTATATTATTGGTAAAAATAATGGGTTTGAGAGATGAAAAAAAAAGAAAAGGGGCGCTTTAAAATGGATCTTGTCCCCGGGCGCGAATCTTGTCCCCGGGCGCCTAACACCCCTCGCTTCGCCTCTGCCTAGACCGTCGACATAGCCGGGTTCTACTGTACATATAAAAATTAACTATTCCCAAGGACATCCAGTAAAAATCATTAGGATAATAAACGAAGGACTGCGTTTAAGCTGTGTGAAGGAAATGGTAGAAGAATATAAGCGGAAGCTTGAAATAGAAAGACAGCACTATATAAAGTAAGAACGTTTCGGCTGGAGGCTTCTTCGGCAGACGGGACAAGAAACAACCAGAAATAGAAAGTAGGTCAAAATCTTCAAAGTGTTCGCAACTAATCCCTTTAGCCGGAAGTTGCGTTTCCCAAAACTAAGATTACAGGAAATAAACGAATGTATAAATTATAACTGTGGAAAAATAAGATTTAAAACAGACAAAATTATTATTTTGGAAATATGTAAATTATAAGAAAGAAGAAGCAAAATACAAAGAAGTTTTAGTGTCACAAGTAGGGGAGTATTTGATTTCGTTATGAATTCCTATTTATCAACGTCTCGTTGATTCTAATGAATTGTGTATGTTCCTTTTCGCTCCGTTAATCAATGTTATGTATCTGTTTTTATTAGAAGAACATTGGTTCTTGCAGCGCTTGCAAATAGGCTTGCAACCAGTGCTCTAGATAAGTGGTGCCAACAGGCCTAGAACCGATGCTCTAGATCAAGCCTGCACAATTCAAAATGAAAGGTGGGCCACAATACTTAAAGAAAATTTGTGCGAGCCGTAACACTTATAAAAAGTTTGAGCGGGCCGAAAGGTGATAGGACGAAAATAAAGAATATTTCGTTATTTCGCAGGCCGCCAAGTGGGTGCTGGTGGGCCACATGCGGCCCACCGGCCGTATGTTGTGCAGGCCTGCTCAAGATATGACGTGCCAACGGGCCCAGAACCGATGCTCTAGATAAGTGGTGCCAACAGACCCAGAACCAATGCTCTAGATAAGTGATGCCAACAGGCCTAGTACCCGTGATCTAGATAAGTGGTGTCAACAGGCCTAGACCCGGTGTTCTAAATATGTGGTGCCAACTGGCCTAGACCCGGTGCTCTAGATAAGTGGTGCCAACAGGCCTAGACTCGGTACTCTAGATAAGTGGTGCCAACAGGCCTAGAACCGTGGTCTAGATAAGTGATGCCAAGAGGCTTAGATCCGGCGCTCTAGATAAGTGGTGCCAACAGGCCTAGAACCCGTGATCTAGATAAGTGATGCCAACAGGCCTGGAACCCGTGCTCTAGATATGTGGTGCCAACAGGCTTGACCCGGTGCTCTAGAACCTAGAACAAAAAAATACAACACCAATAAACCAACTCTGCACTGCAAACCAATATTCGCCTTGTATTCCTCACGGCATCGCCGATTCTGAACATGTTCTGAGATAAATGAGAAAGTTTTTATACATGTGAGGAGAGGATGCGATGAAGGCCCGCTGTGATAGGGCGGCGTAACTTTCGCGTCAAGTGGGGGGGGGGGCAACAAAAGGAGGGTGAAAATTGGACGAAATTGTGAGGAAATCAATTTGGGGGAGTGTCATTGGAGGGAAACGGCCTGGGGGGTGTTGATTAAAATGAAAAGATGACGTATGAGAAGGGTGTCTTTTTTTTCCAGGCGTCAGGGTTTGTTCTTGAAGGTCAAGGTCATTTGTGGAAACACCATCTTTCATTTGCTCAATATTTTTTTTTCTCTTTAAATGTATTGGGGAAAAACTTGTCAATGGGGGATCTGACCTTAAAATGAAAAAATGAAACACACTTATTATGTCATCTGACGCTGTTAATCTCAACCATCGTTGCTCACTATTAAGTTGTCAGTGTGTGAGCTCACCTAGTCATTATTCACTATTAGGTTGTCAGTATGTGAGTTCACCGTTGTTATCCACCATTCGGCTGTCACTATGTGAACTGTCTCACTTACTTCGCAAGTTCTCAAAGTTTTTACTCATTATGATATACTTTCGGGGTGCAAAGTTCAATCGATGTCACAGGTTTGGCCAGTGGCGACTGGGTCTGGCCCTCCTTGTCATGATTCTAATGTGTCATGTTGGTTCCAGCACATTAAAATTGTGTTGCATTTTTTTAAAATGGTTCCATTTAACCAACATCCACGCTTGGATTCTAGCGTTGCAGCAAATATTCCTTCAGTCTCACCTTGTCTTATGTTCACACACAAAATGTCTTTCTTCAGCCTCACCTTGTCTTATGTTCACACACAAAATGTCTTTCTTCAGTCTCACCTTGTCTTATGTTCACACACAAAATGTCTTTCTTCAGTCTCACCTTGTCTTATGTTCACACACAAAATGTCTTTCTTCAGTCTCACCTTGTCTTATGTTCACACACGAAATGTCTTTCTTCAGTCTCACATTGTCTTATGTTCACACACAAAATGTCTTTCTTCAATCTCACCTTGTCTTATGTTCACACACAAAATGTCTTTCTTCAGTCTCACCTTGTCTTATGTTCACACACAAAATGTCTTTCTTCAGTCTCACCTTGTCTTATGTTCACACACAAAATGTCATTTTTCAGTCTCACCTTGTCTTATGTTCAAAAACAAAATATCTTTCTTCAGCCTCACCTTGTCTTATGTTCTCACACAAAATGTCTTTCTTCAGCCTCACCTTGTCTTATGTTCACACACAAAATGTCTTTCTTCAGTCTCACCTTGTCTTATGTTCACACACAAAATGTCTTTCTTCAGTCTCACCTTGTCTTATGTTCACACACAAAATGTCTTTCTTCAATCTCACCTTGTCTTATGTTCACACACAAAATGTCTTTCTTCAGTCTCACCTTGTCTTATGTTCACACACAAAATGTCTTTCTTCAGTCTCACCTTGTCTTATGTTCACACACAAAATGTCATTTTTCAGTCTCACCTTGTCTTATGTTCACACACAAAATGTCTTTCTTCAATCTCACCTTGTCTTATGTTCAAAAACAAAATATCTTTCTTCAGCCTCACCTTGTCTTATGTTCTCACACAAAATGTCTTTCTTCAGCCTCACCTTGTCTTATGTTCACACACAAAATATCTTTCTTCAATCTCACCTTGTCTTATGTTCAAAAACAAAATGTCTTTCTTCAGCCTCACCTTGTCTTATGTTCACACAAAAAAATGTCTTTCTTCAATCTCACCTTGTCTTATGTTCAAAAACAAAATGTCTTTCTTCAGCCTCACATTGTCTTATGTTAAAACATAACATGTTCCATAGTTACAATACTTGTTACATTTTTACGTTAAGAGAAGTGAAGCATATGTCTAAATTATATGTTTCTATTTCTCTTGTACTTCAATGGTTTTGCCTTAAAGATCTCTCCCAGATCCAGCACATGTTGAACAATTGGGATCACTTCTTGACTGCATTACTTCAACAGCTGGTGAAACTTTTCACATTTCTATCTCAAAATTTTGAGTTTCTTTGATATGGTGGAAAGGATGTTTTAAATTTTAGACTCTGAAATTAGTTTGATGAAACCTTATTCCTAAAAATACATATTCATATTGAAATTGAAGACCCTGTGACCCCACGAAATATTTTTACGATTGAACAAATATCTGAACTTGAATGCCCTTTGGCATTGTTCTGTACAGGTGTGTGAGATGAAATCTTTTATTTTTGGGTTGTTTACCAGACAGTCTCTTCACTCAGTTTTAATGAGACCAACTTCCTGGTCAGTGTCAAATTAGGGTTTGTTTGTTACCTCGACCTAGAGTCTGCTGAAAGGCATTCTATTTCAAACAATAAATGACAAGTACGTTCAATATCCTTAACCGGTAGGGATTTGAGTCTAATGTGTTTTTACCATACCAACGGGCATCAGAGTGTAATGAGTTTTTACCACAAGAAACCTTCATCAACTTCCCTTTGTGATGATTGTATCATGGACTATTCCTTAGGATTGAACAGATGCAGAGTGACGTCAAAAACTCAAGAAAGGTTTTCCTAACCACAAACAAACAAAAACAAAAACAAAACAGTTCCACAGCTACAAGCTTCAAAAGGTTTGATGGAACCCAGACAGTTGCAGGTCAATCAACAAACTCCGAAATGTTGCTTTACCCAATACAGCTTGACGTCAAAATACGTTGTGTCGTAACCATCACAGCTTCACGTCAACATACACTAAAGTTTGCCCTTATCCATCACATCTTCACAGTTTTAAAGGCGAAAAAAAAAGTTTGATGGATCTCAGACAGCACCACGCCAAGCATAAACGGCTACAGGGTTTGCCAGAATGAGTCAAGTCTTTTTAAATAATGTTCGTCAAGCCCCCGTCCTAGTTTAATATGCCTGAAAGGCGCGTGGAAATTATATTGAACCGCTGCCAGTTGGAGTAATCGGGTTACTGAAAATCCTGAGATTTTTTTCTTCTCAGTAGCACATTGAATGAAATGGACTTCTAGCCGAGACACACTAAAAGAAATCAAATCTTTCAGTTCCATTTTTGAAGTGCGTCTTCGGTTATTTTAGTAATTCGTGGTTTTTATTTATGAGTATCGTTATGAGTCTTGTTATTCAGATGCCAGATTTCTGTCAGAAAGAACAATAGAAGTTCCAACATTACACTTTACGACTTTTCTTTGAATAATTACAGTAAACACTTATTTTTCTTATGCTTGTACTTTATAAGAGTCGAAAAGGGTTCTCACACCGATGGTAACGGGGTGGAGAGTTTTTACATGTAATTCTGCCAAAGTTTAGTATATTTTAAATGTAAGTTTGCCAATGATCGGTATATTTTACATGTTAGTCTGTCAATATTTGGTATATTTTACGTGTTTGTCCTCAAAGGTTTGGTATATTTTACATGTTAGTCTGCCAAGGTTTGGTATATTTTACATGTTAGTCTGCCAAGGTTTGGTATATTTTACATGTTAGTCTGCCAAGGTTTGGTATATTTTACATGTTAGTCTGCCAAGGTTTGGTATATTTTACATGTTAGTCTGCCAAGGTTTGGTATATTTTACATGTTAGTCTGCCAAGGTTTGGTTTATTTTACATGTTAGTCTGCCAAGTTTTGGTATATTTCACATGTTAGTCTGCTAATGTTGCGTATATTTTCCCAGTAGGCTCTGGAAGCTTGTGGCGTAGATCAGTTTGTAACACCCCAACAAACAGGTGCCATCATGTTAAAGATCACAACGATCTTGAGACTATGATCTTGTTTAAATCACAACTGATATGAGCATATGATCGTGTTTAAGTGTAGGGGCGTCATTTCAGGTTTTTTTCAAGGGGGGGGAGGGGGGACCAAAACCTGGACGGCTTGTTAAATTGCTTTTTTTACTGGAGGCGCCATTTAGCGATTAAAAAAAAAAAAGTTGCAAATTCGGGAGGGGGGGGGAGGGGGAGGCAAATGCCCCACGCTGCCCTACCCTATTGACGGCCCTGTTTATATCTCTACAGTCATGCGACTATAATTATTTTACGATCACAGCGATCATAATACTATGATCTTGTTTAAAATCACGATTATTAGACTATGATCTTGTGTAAGATCCCAATGATCATGATACTATGATCTTGAGATTGATGTAATAACAAGTGACCAAACGACCAGCCTTGGTACTTGAAACTTTGGTCGGACATCAACCCTTGTTTTCTAACTGAGATTGATGTACTAACAAGTGACCAAACGATCAGCCCTGGTACTTGAAACTTTGGTCGGACATCAACCTTTGTTTTCTAACTGAGATTGATGTACTAACAAGTGACCAAACGATCAGCCCTGGTACTTGAAACTTTGATCGGACATCAACCAGTGTTTTCTAACTGAGATTGGTGTACTAACAAGTGACCAAACGATCAGCCCTGGTACTTGAAACTTTGATCGGACATCAACCAGTGTTTTCTAACTGAGATTGATGTACTAACAAGTGACCAAATGATCAGCCCTGGTACTTGAAACTTTGGTCGGACATCAACCCTTGTTTGCTAACTGAGATTGTTGTACTAACAAGTGACCAAACGATCATTCCTGGTACTTGAAACTTTGGTCGGACATCAACCCGTGTTTTCTAACTGAAATTGATGTACGCCCCTAACGAGTGGCAAAGTCAAGATTCTATTTCGCGACACGTCTTCTGAAGGTGCAAGGGGAGGGTGGGGTGAGGAGAGGGTGGGAGGGGAGGGGGGGGGGGGAGTGGGAGGGGGGGGGGGGGGGGGGGTGGGAGGGAGAAGGGGGGGGGTAGGGGTGGGGAGGGTGTGGTTCTGGGTGAGAAGTGAGTGGTACTGGATGGGGAGGGTGTGGTTGTGGGTGAGAAGGGTGGGAGTGGTTGTGGCGTGTGGAGTGGATGGCTGTGGGTGGGGGAGGGAGGGTGAAGTTGTTGCATGTGTCCGTGTGGTGTGCAGGGAGACGCTACAATGACAAGGCAGGTAAGGCCGGTAAGCAATATGTCACTCACCTTGCAAATATTGTACACAGGTGTTTATTACGTGCAGACACGTGACGAACCAGCTGATTCTCATAATACAGGCATGTTATACAATATTTCTGCTTCATTGATCGAGAATTTATATATATATATATATATATA
>CAXITT010000001.1:6218272-6235681 GCA_964033795.1 Lymnaea stagnalis | reverse complement strand
AAAAAAAAAGAAATGAACTTTCTCAAGTAGATAAGCTAAGCTAAGATAAGCTAAGCTAAGCTAAGCTAAGCTAAGCTAAGCTAAGATAAGATAAGATAAGATAAGATAAGATATTGATCCAAATCAATAGAAAAGTTTTAATTTCTTTATAAATATTTATTTTCAGCGCATAAATACATTGTACAATTGTAACAAAGCACAAGATCTGTAACGTATGTCTCAGGCGTAAAAATCGGGCATCCTGTCCTCCCCACCCTTTTTCCAACCCCCCCCCCACCCAAAGAAAAATAAACTCCTTTAATGACAATAAAGACTTAATTATTTGATCATTTAGATTTGGTAACCACTGGGTTGGGGGGGGGGGAGCAAGCTGGTAAATGTGTACAGACTGGGAAACAAAAGAAGCGGTATAGCGTTCGGCCCTCACTTTGAGAGAAAGAATTCTCCCTGATCGAACTAATCTTAGGTATATGTGGTGACGAGGTGGGTGCGATGCATCATCCCTAAACAGTTGAGTTTTACAACAGCATCGAATTCTCACACTAATAGGTAATACTGAAGCTGAGGAGGTTTCCAATTGATGCAATGTGGAATAACTTCAACAGGTTAATAACTTGTTTGTTTACGCCCAAATTATACAGTTTTTTTTTAAAGATAGAAAAGTCTTTTTGACTTTTAATACATACTTTAGCCATGTCCAAGCCATGTTAGCTTATTATTAATGGTGACGCCAGAGTACTTGTATGCCTCTGCTTCTCTATCTGTGATTTTTGTATTGTGCGATCTACGACAAAATGGCTTATATAAGATGGGTAACTACGGCTATCTGGCCTATATAGAATGGGTGTCTGTCTATGGCTATCTGGCTTATATAGATTGGTTGACTGTCTACGGCTACCTGGCTTATATAGAATGGTTGACTGTCTACGGCTATCTGGCTTATATAGAATGGTTGACTGTCTACGGCTATCTGGCTTATATAGACTACTTTGTAATTAAAAACTTAGATCACTGTTACACGATCATGTATTTTGTATTGTTTAATCATGGCAGTTTCCACTCTCCTGTTCCCCGTTCCGCCACCATCCACCCTCCCTAATATCTATAACACACCTTACATCCCTACAACACGCCACTGCCAAGCACACCTTACATCCCTACAACACGCCACTGCCGAGCACACAAACAAACAAACCCAAACGGAACCGCAAAACTCACCAACGGCATCTCGAATCTCTTCAACGAATCTCCTGCTTTCTCCATGACACGCCCACTTCCTCTACGACACGCCTACTTCCTCTACGACACCCCTACCTCCTCCACCCCCGTGCCACCCTATCTTCTACAACCTCATCCCTTCACCCTCATGCTCTAGCTCTTCAACGGCAGCGCCTTCTCTTATCGCCAGGGACACACTCCCTAAGGCACACTCCCTCTCCGCACGCCAATCCCTCACCCCTTACTACCTCCCTAAACAAATTCATTCCCCAACCCAGGTCTATCATCTTTACCATTAAAGCCCCTTCCCTCTTCATCCTCCACCTCCTTGACTCGACTCCCCCCAAATCCCCCACACTCCTCTTTGTTTCATATTTATATGTTTATGGAATGTTTATATCCATAATCCTATTCGCTCCCACCATGGACATTCTCATATTTTCGTATAAATTATCCCATCCTAGAGGTGGGCTCGGTGGTCAATGACTGTGGAAATAAAAATCGTTGTTCTTGACATAGTACTGAAGTGAGGACCCAGCCCACCATCACTCAGGCTTCTGGACCATTCAGCCCTGATGACAGAGGCATGTCCTTAAGTGTCCAGCCCTCCTTTCAATCCTTTCACATTAATGGGCAGCCACACGTCTACGGCCCTGTTTCCCGGTGACCCACTTCCTATCATGGACACAAACTCACACATGGGTACAGTATCCGATAATGACATATTCTTGTATTTAGGAGTCACCTGGTATGTGACATTCAGCACTCTTATAAATATCCCATTTGATTGAGTGTATTGACATCGGAGCCACGAGTTATTTGCTTTGACACAAATGTTAGAATCATGTGTTCATAAAGACAGGCGTTGGTGACCAGTACATTCTGTCCACACAAATGTTAGAATCGTGTGTTCATAAAGACAGTCCGTGGTGACCAGTACATTCTGTCCACACAAATGTTAGAATCGTGTGTTCATAAAGACAGTCCGTGGTGACCAGTACATTCTGTCCACACAAATGTTAGAATCGTGTGTTCATAAAGACAGTCCGTGGTGACCAGTACATTCTGTCCACACAAATCAAATGTTAGAATCGTGTGTTCATAAAGACAGTCCGTGGTGACCAGTACATTCTGTCCACACAAATGTTAGAATCGTGTGTTCATAAAGACAGTCCGTGGTGACCAGTACATTCTGTCCACACAAATTTTAGAATCGTGTGTTCATAAAGACAGTCCGTGGTGACCAGTACATTCTGTCCACACAAATGTTAGAATCGTGTGTTCATAAAGACAGTCCGTGGTGACCAGTACATTCTGTCCACACAAATGTTAGAATCATGTGTTCATAAAGACAGTCCGTGATTTTGTATGATCTAGGAAAAAATTACTTGAATATTCTCAAAGATGCAGAGCAAATATTGGTTTTTAATTCAATCTCAATCGTATTATGGGTGCGTAACAGATCCTTTGGCACAAGATCTTAAAGACGATTTTTATCTAATATGAGTTGTTACAAAACAAATATCTTATAATCATTAATTTTATATCTAAATTATTTTCAGCATTAACTACATTAAATGGATTTTGTTTTTACTTTCAAGTCACTGAGAATCTGAAGTGTGATCAGTCTGTTAAACAATATAACAAACTATTTGATCATAATACTACAATGAAAGCTCATATAATAATCTATTTTATCATAATACTACAATGAATGCTCATATAAAAAATTACTTTATCATAATACTGCAATGAATGCTCATATAAAAGATTACTTTATCATAATACTACAATGAATGCTCATATAAAAGATTACTTTATCATAATACTACAATGCAAGTTCATATAATAAAATTACTTTATCATAATACTGCAATGAATGCTCATATAAAAAATTACTTTATCATAATACTACAATGAATGCTCATATAAAAGATTACTTTATCATAATACTGCAATGAATGCTCATATAAAAGATTACTTTATCATAATACTACAATGAAAGCTCATAGAAAATTAATTTATCGTAATGCTACAATGAATGCTCATATAAAAAATTACTTTACATTATACTACAAGGAAAGCTCATATAAAAAAAATTGTTTAATCATAATACTGCAATGAAAACTCATATAGCCAAGCAATTTTTATTTGATTCTGTTGATTTTTTTTAAATGTATTTCCCATAAACACACGTCACACAAAGAGATAGAGAGAAAGAAAGAGAGAAATGGGAGGAAAGAATGTGCCGGGGTTTATTTTCAACACTAGACCAATAAATCATGAATAGAATATCGATTAAAGATCGCAACAAACCCCATTAAAAAGACGTTGGGTTTTTTTTTGGTTTTTTTCTTGTTTACCTAAAATAACTTGAGTACCCGTATCACATCAGCAGCTGTCAGGATTACCACATACGTCTCATCTTACTGCTCCCTGCTCTTATGATTGCCACATACGTCTTATCTTACTGCTCCCTGCTCTTATGATTGCCACATACGTCTCATCTTACTGCTCCCTGCTCTTATGATTGCCACATACGTCTTATCTTACTGCTCCCTGCTCTTATGATTGCCACATACGTCTTATATTACTGCTCCCTGCTTTTATGATTGCCACATACGTCTTATCTTACTGCTCCCTGCGCTTATGATTGCCACATACGTCTTATCTTACTGCTCCCTGCTCTTATGATTGCCACATACGTCTTATCTTACTAATCCCTGCTCTTATGATTCCCACATACGTCTTATCTTACTGTTCCCTGCTCTTATGATTGCCACATACGTCTTATCTTACTGCTCCCTGCTCTTATGATTGCCACATACGTCTTATCTTACTGCTCCCTGCTCTTATGATTGCCACATACGTCTTATATTACTGCTCCCTGCTTTTATGATTGCCACATACGTCTTATCTTACTGCTCCCTGCGCTTATGATTGCCACATACGTCTCATCTTATTGCTCCCTGCTTTTATGATTGCCACATACGTCTTATCTTACTGCTCCCTGCTCTTATGATTGCCACATACGTCTTATCTTATTGCTCCCTGCTCTTATGATTGCCACATACGTCTTATCTTACTGCTCCCTGCTTTTATAATTGCCACATACGTCTTATCTTACTGCTCCCTGCTTTTATGATTGCCACATACGTCTTATCTTACTGCTCCCTGCATTTATGATTGCCACATACGTCTTATCATACTCCTCCCTGCTTTTATGATTGCCATATTTGTCTTATCTTTCTGCTCCCTGCTCTTATGATAAGCACATCATTCTTGACAAGTATAATTACTTCTCCCTGCTGTCAGAATTACCACAGAGCCCTTGACGTGTATCAGTGCAGCTCCCGGTATTTCAAGGTCATGTTTTCGATAGTTAAGTCATGACTGAATAAATAACCACTTCTCCAACGGCTGGCCCAGACCACAGATAACAGAAACTAGTCTGATCAGAGAAGACTCGTGTTACCCTCAAATCAATCAAAGGCTTACAAATATTTGACCAAGGATGGTTTGATGTTTCAAATATTTGACCAATGATAGTTTGATGTTTCAAATATTTGACCAAGGATAGTTTGATGTTTCAAATATTTGACCAAGGATAGTTTGATGTTTCAAATATTTGACCAAGGAAAGTTTGATGTTTCAAATATTTGACCAAGAATAATTTGATGTTTCAAATAAGTGACCAAGGATAGCTTGATGTTTCAAATATTTGACCAAGGATAGCTTGATGTTTACCAACAGTAGAGTCATCTTGTTTAGGTACCCTGTCAAATGGCTACTTTTAATTCAGAACATTAAAGATATTCAACTTTCCTATGTGCACTGAGTCTCAAACGATTCCTGCTAACTCAATACTGAGACCTAGTTTAGGGTTTTGGTTTAAGGCTGAGCAAAAACAAACCGATGAATTGTCTCACTTGACCATAAAGCAAATGTCCAGTCTCTTCAATATTGATGTATAGATGAAAATGTCTAGATCGGTTATACAGAGGCTAATTCTGTTCTGTTAACCCCAACGCCAACACCATCGCCTGTCTATTATGTTAAGTCCATGTATATATAACCGCTGTAACCATTTGAAAACGAAGGATGAGAATTTAAAGATCTATAGAATTATAGATGTGGAATGCTTGGACACTGCGACCAATTACAATTGAACGTCTACATTCGGCCCATCAAATGATGACAACAGTCCACCCACCATCTCTCATGAACAGGTCAAGCGGTCAAAGTGTCTGCTCATGCCATGGTTCAATAAGTTCATTGGTCTTGGTGGAAAATAAATAGCTACTGCTCCGTCCTGAATAGTCATAATGTTAGCTATGAGATACTGTTTTCCTGGTTTTAGCTATTCGATACTCTTTTCTGGTAATAGCTAATCGATACTCTGAACTCCTTTAAGCTATTCGATACTCTGTCCTGATATTAGTTAGCTGATCCTCTGTTCTGATGAAAACTAGTCGATACTCTGTCCTGATGTTAACTAGTTGATACACTGTCCTGATGATAACTAGTCGATACTCTGTACTGATGTAAACTAGTCGATATACTGTCTTGATGATAGCTGGACGATACTCTGTCCTGATATTAAATATTCGATACTCTGTCCTGATGTTAGTTAGTTGATCCTCTGTTCTGATGATAACTAGTCGATACTCGGTCCTGATGTAAACTAGTCGATTTACTGTCCTGATGATAGCTTGTCGATATTCTGTCCTCATATTAAATATTCGATACTATGTCCTGATGTTAGTTAGTCGAAATTCTGTCCTTATGTTAAATATTCGATACTTTGTCCTCATGTTAGCTTGTCGATACTCTGTCCTGATGTAAACTAGTCGATACTCTGTCCTGATGTTAACTAGACGATACTCTGTCCTGATGTTAGCTAGACGATACTCTGTCCTGATGATAGCTGGTCGATACTTTGTCCTGATGTTAAATAATTGATACTCTTTCCTGGTGTTATCTAGTCGATTCTCATTTAATCTTGAAGGTAATAACAACTCAATGAAAACCACTTGTGGATTCCTGGCATGGTCATAAAAAAGGGGGGGGGGATTAAGTCAAAGTTCGATGAAATCGATTTGCACCTTGGAATTGATACAAAGAGTTTCTCATCGATCAAAACCCACAGGACCTTGTACAGCACAGAGTTACAATCCTATCCATGAACACCCAAAGAACCTTGTACAGCACAGAGTTACAATCCTATCCATGAACACCCAAAGAACCTTGTACAGCACAGAGTTGCGATAAAAAAAACGTATGTTTCTATTGTTTTTAATTTTAGAAAATAGTTTTTTCTGGTACTAAATAATGAAAGAGTAAAACAATGTCATCTAAAGTGTAAACTTCCATGTCATCTTACTTGTAGGCTTCCATGTCATCTTACTTGTAGGCTTCCATGTCATCTTACTTGTAGGCTTCCATGTCATCTTACTTGTAGGCGTTCATGTCATCTTACTTGTAGGCGTTCATGTCATCTTTCTTGTAGGCTTTCATGTCATCTTACTTGTAGGCTTTCATGTCATCTTACTTGTAGGCTTCCATGTCATCTTACTTGTAGGCTTCCATGTCATCTTACTTGTAGGCTTCTATTTCATCTTACTTGTAGGCTTCCATGTCATCTTTCTTGTAGGCTTCCATGTCATCTTACTTGTAGGCTTCCATGTCATCTTACTTGTAGGCTTCCATGTCATCTTACTTGTAGGCGTTCATGTCATCTTTCTTCTAGGCTTTCATGTCATCTTACTTGTAGGCTTTCATGTCATCTTTCTTGTAGGCTTCCATGTCATCTTACTTGTAGGCTTCCATGTCATCTTACTTGTAGGCTTCCATGTCATCTTACTTGTAGGCTTCCATGTCATCTTTCTTGTAGGCTTCCATGTCATCTTACTTGTAGGCTTCCATGTCATCTTACTTGTAGGCTTCCATGTCATCTTACTTGTAGGCTTCCATGTCAACTTACTTGTAGACTTCCATGTCATCTTACTTGTAGGCTTCCATGTCATCTTACTTGTAGGCTTCCATGTCATCTTACTTGTAGGCTTCGATGTCATCTTACTTGTAGGCTTCCATGTCATCTTTCTTGTAGGCTTTCATGACATCTTACTTGTAGGCTTTCATGTCATCAAACGTGTAGACTGTCATGTCATCTTTCTTGTAGACTGCCATGTCATCTTTCTTGTAGGCTGCCATTTCATCTTAATTTTAGGCTTTCATGTCATCTTACTTATAGGCTTTCATGTCATCTTAATTTAAGGCTGTTTTGTAATCTTATTTGAAGGCTGCTATGCCATCTTACTTGTAGGCTGTCATGTCATCTTTCTTTCAGTATGTCATGTCATCTTACTTGAAGGCAGTCATGTCATCTTTCTTTTAGTATGTCATGTCATCTTACTTGAAGGCTTTCATGTTATCTTACTTGTAGGTTGTCTTGTAACAATACTAATAGGCTTTCATGTCATCTTTCTTGCAGGCAATCATGCCATCTTACTTGTATGCTGTCATGTCATCTTACTTTGGGCTGCCATGTCATTTTTCTATTAGGTTGTCATATCATCTTACATGTATGCTGCATATCATCTTACATGTAGGCTGCATATCATCTTACATGTAGGCTGCATATCATCTTACATGTAGGCTGCATATCATCTTACATGTAGGCTGTCATGTCGACTTTCTTGAACGCTATCATGTCATCTTTTTTTAGACTATCATGTCATCTACTTTGTAGGCCGCCATGTTTAATACCCATTAAATTAGTTGCCATAAACCGAATTACTGTAATATGCAGACAGTCAAAATAATTCGGTGAAGCCAATATTTATTTTGTGTGACGCACTTAGGTAAGCTGCAGCTAAATGCGCTCAACATAACATTTAGTTAATTTGCACCAAGATGTATCCGCCTTGGTCCAGGACCTACGAAGTGCCTCAGAATAGTGTTCAATCATTTTGACTATACATCAGTTGACAATAGCTCAGACACCTTGATGTGTGGGCTGAATTGTCAAGCTGGGGATCATAAGACCGACACGAAACTCTTTCGTTCCCTTGATATTAATCTTTTCCTCTTTTTCTGTCTTTCTTTCTTTTTTTTTTTTTTTCTTTCAATTTATTGTTTCCCGTTTCATTTGACCCCCGATATATTAACGTAACAACGAAAGGCCCACGAGTCAGTGGTGCGACTGAAGGAACAGTTTAGCGATGGTTGCATCAACATCCTATCTAAGCTTAACGCCCCCGAAATATGCCCCCCCCCCCAAACAGCATACAGACATCCAACCAGAGGGTGGGAATTTTTATGTAGATGACGCCCCCTATGTTGACTTATGCTTGACTCGAGCAGGAGATGGACATTGATCTCCTGGTACAGACTTATGGCGCCCCTATACCACATCACTACAGGGATGAGTGGGGTTGAGGGGGGGGGGAACACGTAATGGTAGATTTTCAAATGTAATGGGAGTGGAAATTTGGATTCCGTATTCAAGACACAGATTTTCTACAAGACCTAATGTTACTAAGTCTTCCTGCATCAGGTTTCCAATGTGATTTGCCAAAATATTTGGGTGAGTATGGGCAATTCATGTGACTGTATTATGGTCTTTAAAAACTCCACACTTGACATCCGTCAGAAGCTTGTCTTTGATTGGTGAACATCTGCTGGTATAATAACTATGGTAGTAGTTTAAGTTTGATGTTGGTGTGCCAGCTGAATGATACCGGTACTTACAATGTGTTTATTCCCTTTTTATTTTTCGAAAGTAATCTTAAATCCTGTTGTTATTTTGCTTTTTTTTTTTAATGTTGGAGGTCTGTTTGTTCCAGTTTTTGTTGTCTTTCCAAAATATATTTAAGTTATCTATATCTTATAATCTTAGTGAAATGTATCTAAAACGTAACCAATCTTATAGCAATTTTTCTTTTTTTTTTTAATGTTGGAGGTCTGTTTGTTTCAGTTTTTTTTGTCTTTCCAAAATATATTTAAGTTATCTATATCTTATAATCTTAGTGAAATGTATCTAAAACGTAACCAATCTTATAGCAATAAAAAAAAAAAAGCTAGCCGAAATTCTAATGACATCTCAACACACTATTTGACCGCTGTCCTTGACCTTCTGTCCCGCAGGTAAACTGACCACCTTCCTGGAGAACCTGGTCACCGTTGCGTCCATTCTCATCATTTTAACGGTCAGTCTGGAGCGCTTCTGGGCAGTCTACTACCCTCTGAGGACGCACACTTCCGGGTCCAAGTCCAAGGCGGGATTAACCATGGCCGTCGTGTGGATCACGTCTGCTGCCGTGACGTCACCTCTGCTGGTAAGATAACCGCTGTTACGGGCATTCCGAATCTCTCAATGCCAGGGTTACATTTCCTTTGTTGATGTCATGGGGGGGGGGGCGATTGGGCGCTTGTAAGGATTTGAAGATGGAACGCTTCGTACCGCGACGTCTCACCTGATGTATGAGAGTTTACATTGTAATGGGAAGTAGCAACTTCTTATGGAACTAACCTACTACTTAAAGTTAAAACATTTTAGATCACTTGTGATCTGTCTGTCTATTGATTGCGAGACATTGTGCAAAAAAAAGAAGTCTATGGATTTGAACAAGTTTGTGGGATTTTAAGTTTTAAGATTTTCATTAGGTCTCATTCAAAGTAGGTATATAAACCTTAGAGCCCTAAATAAATGCAATGAAATTATCCCCTCAGTGCCAAACGCCCTCCATGTTAATTGAATACTTTCTCGTTGTAGCTAATGCAGTCGATTGACGAATTCAGTCAATGGGAAGAATTCAGCCGAGTTGACAAATTCAGTCGTTTTGACAAATTTAGTCCATTGGATAAATTCATTCGTTGTGAAAAATTCAGTCAATGTTCCAAATCCAATCGATGTGACTAATTCATTCGTTGTGACAAAATCAGTCGACTTTAAATCAATATTGCACGCTTTGTGTTTTATGGTGATCTCATTTTGTATGTGTCTCTCCACCTGTCTGTGTATCTCCTTCTCTCTAGGCGATGTCTTACACAGAACAACAACTCCATAATATAGACAACGAGATGGTGGACGTTTGTGTGACCCCTGCGCCTTATGTCTGGCACAAGTTCTACATCGTGGCACGCTTTGTGCTCATCTTTGCCATACCCATGATCCTTCTAGCATTTCTCTACATCATGATCATTCACAAGGTGAGTAGCATTTCTCTTCGTCATGATCATTCACAAGGTGAGTGGCATTTCTCTACATCATGATCATTCACAAGGTCAGTAGCGTTTCTCTACATCATGATCATTCAAAAGGTGAGTAGCATTTCTCTACATCATGATCATTCACAAGGTGAGTAGCGTTTCTCTACATCATGATCATTCACAAGGTGAGTAGCATTTTTCTACGTCATGATCATTCACAAGGTGAGTAGCATTTCTCTACATCATGATCATTCACAAGGTCAGTAGCGTTTCTCTACATCATGATCATTCACAAGGTGAGTAGCATTTCTCTTCGTCATGATCATTCACAAGGTGAGTAGCATTTCTCTACATCATGATCATTCACAAGGTGGGTAGCATTTCTCTACGTCATGATCATTCACAAGGTCAGTAGCGTTTCTCTACATCATGATCATTCACAAGGTCAGTAGCATTTCTCTACATCATGATCATTCACAAGGTGAGTAGCATTTCTCTACATCATGATCATTCACAAGGTGAGTAGCATTTCTCTACATCATGATCATTCACAAGGTGAGTAGCATTTCTCTACATCATGATCATTCACAAGGTCAGTAGCATTTCTCTACATCATGATCATTCACAAGGTGAGTAGCGTTTCTCTACATCATGATCATTCACAAGGTGAGTAGCGTTTCTCTACATCTTGATCATTCACAAGGTGAGTAGCATTTCTCTATGTCATGATCATTCACAAGGTGAGTAGCATTTCTCTACATCATGATCATTCACAAGGTCAGTAGCGTTTCTCTACATCATGATCATTCACAAGGTGAGTAGCATTTCTCTACATCATGATCATTCACACGGTGAGTAGCATTTATCTACATCATGATCATTCACAAGGTCAGTAGCGTTTCTCTACATCATGATCATTCACAAGGTCAGTAGCGTTTCTCTACATCATGATCATTCACAAGGTGAGTAGCATTTCTCTACATCATGATCATTCACAAGGTCAGTAGCGTTTCTCTACATCATGATCATTCACAAGGTGAGTAGAATTTCTCTACATCATGATCATTCACAAGGTGAGTAGCGTTTCTCTACATCATGATCATTCACAAGGTGAGTAGCCTTTCTCTACATCATGATCATTCACAAGGTGAGTAGCATTTCTCTACATCATGATCATTCACAAGGTGAGTAGCGTTTCTCTACATCATGATCATTCACAAGGTGAGTAGCATTTCTCTACGTT
Organism: Lymnaea stagnalis; assembly: GCA_964033795.1. Lineage (NCBI taxonomy): Eukaryota > Metazoa > Mollusca > Gastropoda > Lymnaeidae > Lymnaea > Lymnaea stagnalis. The sequence continues at coordinate 6,224,007 of CAXITT010000001.1, read as the reverse complement.
ATGATCATTCACAAGGTGAGTAGCATTTCTCTACATCATGATCATTCACAAGGTCAGTAGCGTTTCTCTACATCATGATCATTCACAAGGTGAGTAGCATTTCTCTACGTCATGATCATTCACAAGGTGAGTAGCATTTCTCTACGTAATGATCATTCACAAGGTGAGCAGCATTTTTCTACGTCATGACCATTCACAAGGTCAGTAGCGTTTCTCTTTATCATGATCATTCACAAGGTCAGTAGCGTTTCTCTACATCATGATCATTCAAAAGGTGAGTAGCATTTCTCTACATCGTGATCATTCACAAGGTCAGTAGCATTTCTCTACATCATGATCATTCACAAGGTTGGTAGCATTTCTCTACGTCATGATCATTCACAAGGTCATTAGCGTTTCTCTACATCATGATCATTCACAAGGTGAGTAGCATTTCTCTACATCATGATCATTCACAAGGTGAGTAGCATTTCTCTACGACATGATCATTCACAAGGTGAGTAGCATTTCTCTTCGTCATGATCATTCACAGGGGGAGTAGCATTTTTCTACGTCATGACCATTCACAAGGTCAGTAGCGTTTCTCTACATCATGATCATTCACAAGGTCAGTAGCGTTTCTCTACATCATGATCATTCACAAGGTCAGTAGCGTTTCTCTATATCATGATCATTCACAAGGTCAGTAGCATTTCTCTACATCATGATCATTCACAAGGTGAGTAGCATTTCTCTTCGTCATGATCATTCACAGGGGGAGTAGCATTTTTCTACGTCATGACCATTCACAAGGTGAGTAGCATTTTTCTACGTCATGACCATTCACAAGGTCAGTAGCATTTCTCTACATCGTGACCATTCACGAAGTGAGTTCAGTCACTATCAATGGCTAAAATAAATTCTGTGTTGTCAGATACTTAACAAAGATTTTAATCGAGTGGCTCACGAATTAAGAAAAATAAACAATAAAAAATATTTTGTACTGCTTGTCTAGGGTTGTAGTTGCGTAAGTTTTAAATATTTGAATGAGAGCAACATTTAACTCAACGCGCTATTTATATCTATAGACGTTGTCCGGACAATGAAGAGAATCAATTTCTTTCCCCTCCACCAGATCACGTCGGAGACGATGGAGTGCAAGCAAATGACAGAATCCGCCAAGTCCCAGTCCCAGCAGAACCGTCGACAGCTGGTCGTCATGCTCGTGGGCATCATCATCCTCTTCTTCGTCTGCCTCCTGCCCTTCCGCATCTTGGCGTTCTGGCTCGTCTTCGCGGCTCCCGAACGCGTCGTCGACAGCCTGGGCTTCGAGCCGTTCCTCAACCTGCTCTACTTCTGCCGGCTGCTCATCTACGTGAACAGCGCCGGCAACCCGATCATCTACAACATAGTGTCCACCAAGTTCCGGCGGGCGTTCCAGAGGGTGTTGCGGATGTACTGCTGCTGCTGCAAGAAGCGGCTGGCGGTCGGCAGGGGGACGCTGAACGGGACCTACTCACACGGTACGCGGATGACCACCATGTCTCACTACAGCACCGTGGACCAGGACGCTAACGACGTGTCCGACACGGGAGACGCTGTGTAATCCGGTTGCCGACTCCCCACACCCAACCCAACCCCCCCCCACCCCACACACACTTTATAATGAATACGTTATAAAGAAATTTGAGTATCGAAAACACACAATTTGAAAATAGCCAAGTGTTGTGCCATCTATCACAAAGGGTACTTCAGACATTATACGTGTTCGGCTGTACACTCTACAAGTTTAATTGTATATACTACAATACTACATTATTGAGTTATTCACAGTAAATGTTCAAATGTATACAATAAAGGCTCACCTGTACACAAAACATGTTTAGTTGTACAAAATATAGGTTCAATTTTACATAATATGGATTCAATTGGACATAATTCGCGTTCAGCTTTAGACAATATAGGTTCAATTTTACATTATATAGATTCGGCGGTACATAATACATGTTCAATTTTACACAATACATGTTTTATTGTGAGCCAGTGTCGCCTTGTTTGAAACAAAAACCAAAGTTGTCTTGGGATATGAAGCGTTTATTTTGTCATTGCTCGTCAGTGTGGCAATCGTGACGGGTCGACTTTTACCTTCTTGCTTTGAACAAAATCGCAACTAATTTTTTAATGAGCTCGCTTCATCTCTGAGATAAAACATGAAAGATAATTATTTTGAATGTTGTAACTTTTAGTCGTAATGACCTAACACAATCTCTGCCTCGAACCTAACACGCCGTGCAGGATGTAGGAACGTGTAACGTATAAGAAAACATGAACCGCGATCATCCGTTGTATTGAGAGACTACAAGAAACGCATCTAATAACTTGTATTTTTTTTTCATTTGTTCCGTTGTAAAAAGCATTAGTGTTCATTTAAAAGACGGGATGTAATTTGTCAGGGGTTCAAGGGAGCTGTCACGGATCAAAGATTTAGATACTAATTTTGTTTCGGAATAATGTTTTTTTTTTATAAGTTAGGAGAAACAGGAAGTTAATTGAGGTATGTCATGCGCGGGTGTGAACAAGAGTCATCATGGACGTGGACAGTTTTGTGTATACTCTAGAGATCGGCGCTTGCCATGAATCTCGTAGCATCGGATTACTTATTCAATAAATCTGTGTGAAAGTCAAATGTGAAGTAAATAGACAACGTCAGTTATATTTTACTCCAGCTTTCGGAGATATATTTCATTTGGTGTAATATATATATATATATATATATATATATATATATATATTTAATAAATGGTTTTGTGATGCTAAATAAATGGATTTCTCCTCGAATTTTGTGAATGTGAATAATTAACACTATTATCAGATTACTTATTCAATATATCTGTGTGAAAGTCAAATGTGAAGTAAATAGACAACGTCAGTTATATTTTACTCTAGATTTCGGAGATATATTTCATTTGGTGTAATATATATATATATATATATATATATATATATTTAATAAATGGTTTTGTGATGCTAAATCAATGGATTTCTCCTCGAATTTTGTGAATGTGAATAATTAACACTATTTGTAAGTAACATCATCATCACTAAGGGTCGCTACAGCAGCTAATACCAGATTCTCGACATTTAGGAATTTAAATTATGAGCACCTTGTTTGCGGATAATGTCCCCTTGAGCGTGTATTTCAAACTGCATTGCCAAACATGACGTTTTGTTGTGTGTGTGTTTTAGCCAAAGATTTGTCTTACATACAAGTGGCAATCAATCTGAAAGATAATGGCTAGACAATCATTCTAAGAGATGATGACTAGAGGCAATCATTGTAAGAGATGATGGCTAGTGGCATTAAGTCCAAGAGATGGTGGCTAGTGGCAATAAGTCTGAAAGATGATGGCTAGTGGCAATAAGTCTGAAAGATGATGGCTAGTGGCAATAAGTCTGAAAGATGATGGCTAGTGGCAATAAGTCTATGAGATGATGGCTAGTGGCAATCATTCTAAGAGATGTTGGCTAGTGGCAATCATTCAAAGAGATGTTGGCTAGTGGCAATCATTCAAAGAGATGTTGGCTAGTGGCAATCATTCTAAGAGATGTTGGCTAGTGGCATTCATTCTAAGAGATGTTGGCTAGTAGGCAATAAGTCTAAGAGATGATGGCTAGTGGCAATCAGTCTACGAGATGATGGCTAGTGGCAATCATTCTAAGAGATGTTGGCTAGTGGCAATCATTCAAAGAGATGTTGGCTAGTGGCAATCATTCAAAGAGATGTTGGCTAGTGGCAATCATTCTAAGAGATGTTGGCTAGTGGCAATCATTCTAAGAGATGTTGGCTAGTGGCAATCATTCAAAGAGATGTTGGCTAGTGGCAATCATTCAAAGAGATGTTGGCTAGTGGCAATCATTCTAAGAGATGTTGGCTAGTGGCAATCATTCTAAGAGATGTTGGCTAGTGGCAATCATTCAAAGAGATGTTGGCTAGTGGCAATCATTCAAAGAGATCTTGGCTAGTGGCAATCATTCTAAGAGATGTTGGCTAGTGGCAATCATTCTAAGAGATGTTGGCTAGTGGCAACCATTCTAAGAGATGTTGGCTAGTGGCAATCATTCTAAGAGATGTTGGCTAGTGGCAATCATTCTAAGAGATGTTGGCTAGTGGCATTCATTCTAAGAGATGTTGGCTAGTAGGCAATCAGTCTAAGAGATGATGGCTAGTGGCAATCAGTCTACGAGATGATGGCTAGTGGCAATCAGTCTAAGAGATGTTGGATAGTGGCAATCAGTCTAAGAGATGTTGGCTAGTGGCAATCGTTCTAAGAGATAATGGCTAGTGGCAAATATTGTAAGAGATGATGGCTAGTGGCAAATATTCTAAGAGATGATTGCTAGTGGCAATAAGTCTAAGAGATGTTGGCTAGTGGCAATCATTCTAAGAGATGATGGATAGTGGCAATCATTCTAAGAGATGTTGGGTAGTAGTAATCACTCTAAGAGATGTTGGCTAGTGGCAATCAGTCTAAGAGATGTTGGCTAGTGGCAATCGTTCTAAGAGATAATGGCTAGTGGCAAATATTCTAAGAGATGGTGGCTAGTGGCAATAAGTCTAAGAGACGATGGCTAGTGGCAATCATTCTAAGAGACGATGGCTAGTGGCAATCATTCTAAGAGATGTTGGCTAGTGGCAAATATTCTAAGAGATGATGGCTAGTGGCAATAAGTCTAAGAGACGATTGCTAGTGGCAATCAGTCTAAGAGACGATGGCTAGTGGCAATCAGTCTAAGAGATGATGGCTAGTGGCTATTAGTCTAAAAGATGACTGGCTTACCTTAATATTGAATTTTTACAATTTTTAAAAAAATATTTTTCTTGGTCCTAATTAAGGCAGCCGTATGTATCACCATCATAGAAATAGAATTTTATTTGTAATGATAAATATTATTTATGTGTGATTGGGTCAGTTCACTACCACTGTTTGTTTTGAGAGTCTAAAAGTTTTAACGCAGAATCTCACTTTATTTTCTCTGCGTTTGACCAACTGTTGACTTTATTTCTCTATTCCCCATTTGGTTCCTGAAGCCAACGGCCACTAACTCCGTTTCTCTGCCTATCCTAGAGGGCCCGGCCGTTACTGTCCATGACAAGGGATATAACAAAGGCAAACGGTAACCGATAGTTATATTTACCTCCCTTATGTAACTGCCATTTCAAAAAAAAAAAAATACTAACATTATCATCTATTTTTTTACAAAACTAACATTAATTATTGTAAACTGTTTGGCACACTTGTTCAGACATCGACTTTTGAAGTCGCATTTTTTGTTTCGTGTCATTTTTTCAGTTTATTTAAAACTTAACCTTTTTTTTTTTTTTTTTTGTTCTTTTGGGGGCCATTTTTTTTTTGCCTAACCCTGCCCCTGGGATCCCCCCCGGTGAAGAAGCGAGGGGTTTAAACACAACACTCTGCGGTTTGTAAATACAACGTTCAGTGATTTTTAAAACGCAACACTCTGTGGGCGACCACTGCGTTCATGCCATCAAGTAGAGCTCTTTTGCTATGAGAGTTTTAAAAAGGGCGAAGTGTGTTTAACATATCGGGACCGTCAAATGTAGCTCACACACACAACATTTTGATTTTTCCCGCCACATCCTGTGCAGTGGCGGGTTCATTTAGACCTTTCCATAATAACCTACAACATCTATCTATAGGGTCTAGACCTTTCCATAATAACCTACAACATCTATC
>CAXITT010000001.1:6144004-6216908 GCA_964033795.1 Lymnaea stagnalis | reverse complement strand
GTTCTTTTTTTTTTGCTGGTTTTTTTTTTTGGGGGGTGGGGGAGTACTCAAAATGTACTTGTTTCAAACTTTCCTTTGCTGTATGTTGGATATGAAAATACACATCTTTGACCATAATAGTCATTTTGACCATAAAGGTCATGCAGTCTGAAGCTAGATAATAAGCTTTTGTAGTTGGATTGTTTTGTTTGGGGGTGGGGGGGGGGCCTTGGGTTTTAAGTCTTGAAGGAAGGTTTAGGTGGGAGGGGGAATCAGATCAAAGGAAAGAGGGATTGGTTATAGGCTACCGACAGACAAAGTCTGATAATAATATACCACAAAAACATTCACTTTCTTGTTTATTGCATTTATCAATATCTGTCACGTCAATCTCTATTATGTCAATGTCTATGATGTCAATATTTTGATGCTTGTTGGTATAATAAAGAAATTTAGAAATGAAAACTTGTGTGCGTCTTTCATGTGAGATGTATGACTTATGTAAAGCATTGTAATTCTGAGCAAATTTCTTGTCACGCGCTGAAATGTGTATCATAATGTTAATCTATGTGTGTTTTAAACGATGGATACAAGTAATCTTAACTTGCTCTCTAACGTTTTGGTTAACTATGATGACATTGTGTAACAATATGTTTTGTCATTGGGTAATATTGTGTTTGTCATAATTTGTAACATTGTGTTTGTCATAATTTGTAACATTGTTGCATCTGTCATAATTTGTAACAATGTGGTTGCCATAATTTGTAACATTGTGTTTATCATAATTTGTAACATTGTGTTTGTCATAATTTGTAACAATGTGAATGTCATAATTTGTAACAGTGTGTTTATCATAATTTGTAACATTATGTTGTCATAATTTGCAACATTGTTGCGTCTGTCATAATTTGTAACAATGTGTTTGTCATAATGTGTAAAATTGTGCTTGTCATAATTTGTAACATTGTGTTTGTCATAATTTGTAACATTGTGTTTGTCATAATATGTTAAATTTTGTTTGTCATTATGAGTAACATTGTGTTTGTCATAATGTGTAAAATTGTGTTTGTCATAATATGTAACATTGTGTTTGTCATAATTTGTAACATTGTATTTGTCATAATCTGTAAAATTGTGTTTGTCATTATGAGTAAGATTGTGTTTGTCATAATGTTTAACATGGCTGAAATCTTTGCTCAATAAAACCACACCTAAACCAGTGCTTTCTGGTGGTGCCGCATAGAACAGGTTTAATGTGTACCGCTTCGTTTATTTGCGACGGTCGATAAAATTTTAATAAACTTAAAATGTAAAGAAAATTAACTCAACCCATTAATTTAGACTTGTTCAATTGATATTTTGGCTGACCGCCGCTGGTAATATGCAACACAAGTTTGGGAAGCACTGGTGTGAATGACGTACTTCCGCCTAGAGTTCGTTCATTCATTGTCCAATCAACGACGTCGAGCGTCACGTGACCTACATTGCCAGTATCTTACACCTACTTGCTTTATTTATAAAAGTCACAATGATTGTTATTTAATATGTCTTTTCGGTTGTATGCGACTGGCATATGTTTTATTGCGATCATCATTACATGATTAGCCTCAAACGAGATAGAGCTTATTTTAAATTATCTAATTGGTGAGCGTTGGGGGGGGGGTATCCATGTGTCGTATGTTTACCTAGATGATTTCCCTGAGAGCGGAGCAGTGGGGCCCACTGCCATCCAACTTTTTGAGACTCACTGTACAGGTTACGAGAGCGTCAGTGGGTTAACCTTTGTTGACCTTTGTCCATCCCCTAAAACAAAAGTGTAATCTTTGAGGATTGGCCAATGTCTTCCTCTACAGTCTGCCAAGAAAATTGTTTAGTCCTCCAGGCACGAGACCTTTGGCCGATATAAGAATAGAGTTAATGTAAAATTATTATAACTCTATAACTATATCACGCTTGAATTATTTGCATGCCATTGTTGAAGCCACACAGAAAAGAATCATTTGCAACGAACACAAACGTCATCAAAAATGTAAGCTTGGATTGTGTACCTTATGGCTTAAGATTGCTCCTAGGGCCTAGAGTTATCCTTGCCTGTTTCGACCGAGGAACAATGTCGCTGGACTGTATGTTTTAAAGTCCACCGTATCGTTAGGAAGAACCATATGGCCATATGACTGAATGTCTCTAAGCCAAAGAAAGAAATAGACCAAAGAAGAATTTAATTCAACTCGGGAGTTTTTTTAAGCTAGAAAAGTGTTATCCCATTTTCTTGGGGTTAATCTCAATATAACCAAATATAAATTAACAAGGGACGCTGCTTTCAATGTGTCCTACGAGTGTTATTGTGTACTATTATTTAACATGACATTGAATCATTTTTTTTTTCAATTGGTATTTCCGATGTGTTAAATTTTATTTCCTGAGTAGAAAAAAGTTCAGATTCTCCGGTCTAAGACATTTGACTCCCGCTTAGCACCCCTGAGATGTTAGGATGTTGTTGTTTTAAATTATTATTTTTATTTCAGAGTAATTTTTTTGTATCGTAAACTTCACATGTCAATACGTTCTATGTTTACATGTATGTAATTAACAAGAATTGTATGTACTTCATTGGTGGTGTATCATGAAGAAATATGATAATAATACATTGATTGCTTTTACCAAAAGCTGGTGGGTTTTTTTTTTTGTGTGTTGCTTTTTTTAATTGTTGACATATCCGAACAAGAAAAACATCATCTCTCAATAGCCAAAACTTTACCAAAACCAACTACATGGCAACAGCTACACAATTAATCTCTACACCGAATACGCTGGCTAACAAATATCAATACCTGTGACGGACACTGTACCTACGGAGTTAAACATTAAAATAGTCCATGTTGTGTCTTGTGGGGTAGTGAAGTTACAGAATGGAGGAAAGATTGTGGGTGGATGTGGGTTGGGTTCAGATCTTGTTACATGGTCACAGAAGTTTTCGTCTTTTCATTTAAAATATAAAAAATACAGCAAAAATATAGATCATTAGAATGAAGGGAAAGAAACGTCTTGGTGATAAGTCATATGATGTAAGCGGAGAGACTTAGGAAATGTCAGAGAACAGGACATTCATACCATGTGGTGTCATGGCCCATAGATGTGTGTCATTAGCCCCCATAGATGTATGTCAGAGTCTCATAAATGTGTGTCAGGGCCCCATAGATGTGTGTCAGGGACTCATAGATGTGTGTCAGGGCCCCATAAATGTGTGTCAGGCCCCATCGATGTGTGTCAGGGACTCATAGATGTGTGTAAGGGCCCCAAAAATGTGTGTCAGGGTCTCATAGATGTGTGTCATGGCCCCATAGATGTGTGTCAGGCCCCCATAGATGTGTTTCAGGGTCTCATAGATGTGTGTCAGGGCCTCTTAGATGTGTGTCGGGGTCTGATAGATGTGTTTCAGGGTCTCATAGATGTGTCTCATGGCCCCATAGATGTGTGTTGTGGCACCATAGATGTGTGTCAGAGCCCCATAGATGGATGTCAGGGCCCTTTAGGTGTGTGTCAGAGCTCTATAGATGTGTGTCAGAGTCCCATAGATGTGTATCAGGGCCACATAGATGTGTGTGTGTCAGAGCCCTATACGTTTGTGTCAGAGCCCTATAGATTGTGTCACAGCCCCAAAGATGTGTGTCAGGTCCCCATAGATGTGTGTCAGAGCCCAATAGATGTGTGTCAGAGCCCTAAAGATGTATATCACAGCCCTATAGATATGTGTCAGAGTCTCACAGATGTGTGTCAGGCCCCATAGATGTGTGTCAGAGACCCATAGATGTGTGTCAGAGCCCCATAGATGTGTGTCAGGCCCTCATAGATATGTGTCAGAGCCCCATAGATGTGTGTCAGGGCCCTATAGATATGTGTCAGGGACCTACAGATGTGTGCAGGGCCCCATAGATGTGTGTCAGGGCCCCATAGATGTGTGTCAGGGCCCCATAGATGTGTGTCAGGGCCCCATAGATGTGTGTCAGAGCCCCCTTGATGTGTGTCAGGGTTCCATAGACGTGTGTATGAACCCCATATATGTGTGTCAGTTTGTTTTTTCAAACTCACCATAGTTTGGGTTCTGGTAGGAGAAACAATGGATGCTATGGACAGATCAGTCGAGCCTATGTGGTCACTTCTATTGATCTGAGAATAGACGGGACATTACTTGCCGTGATTAGTTTTTTTGTGGATGTACACTGAACCTATCAGCCAGTCGTCGCCCAATCTCTCCCACATAACATTGTAGGCATCGTTTACATACGATTGTGTAAAAACAGCCGTACAGCTGATACAAGAGAACCCATCTTTTATTTGAAAACAACCCTTTGAAGGGTCATTTTGTTGAGTTTTAATAATGCTCGACGCACAGGCAGGTAGGCTGAGACCAATGGCTTAGTTCCAAACTAAAAGATGTTGGCTCGGGGGTGGCTATGAACCACACCATGTCCTATCAAGTCTAAAACTATGAGAGGGGGTGATTAAAGAATGTTGCATTCATCAAGGTCTCTGAGAAGAACATCGCAATTTTCAAGAGGAATGTGTTCAGCAGGTGAGAAAGTGTGAGTTTCTTGATAGGGGAGAAAATGTGAGGTTCTTGATAGGTGAGAAAATGTGAGGTTCTTGATATGTGAGAAAATGTGGGGTTCTTGATAGGTGAGAAAATGTGAGGTTCTTGATAGGTGAGAAAATGTGAGGTTCTTGATAGTGAGAAAATGTGAGGTTCTTGATAGTGAGAAAATGTGAGGTTCTTGATAGGGGAGAAAATGTGAGGTTCTTGGTAGGTTAGATATTGTGAGGTTCTTGGTAGGTGAGAAAATGTGAGGTTCTTTGTAGGTGAGAAAATGTGAGGTTATGTCATCTCTTTAACTAACATGTGCTTAAAATGTTTTAGCATGGTGGATTTTTTTACCATCATCATCAGTGGCGTTACAGCCCATGTAGGGCCCTTGCCTGCTCAACCACATCCTTCCATTCGGTCATCATCATCAGTGGCACTACAGCCCATGTAGGGCCCTTGCCTGCTTCACCACATCCTTCCATTCGGTTATCATCATCAGTGGCGCTAAAGCCAATGTAGGGCCCTTGCCTGCTCCAACACATCCTTTCATTCGGTCCATGGATTCCGCGGGTGATATTTATTATCGGGTAATTACTACATAACCTTATGCGACTTGTCACAAAGTCTTAATCAGACTGAAAAATTCGATGTAAGAAGTTGTGCTATAGGAGAGCGATTTAGAATCAACTCATGATGCCTTATCAAACATTTAGTAGGAGACGTAATGACAGAAAGTAAAGGGGAACTGCGAGGGCAGGTACAGGGACACGTTGATACTTTAAATATTGTATCGAAATGGCGGGAGTTAATTTTTTATGTCCAGTGAGGAGGGTGTGAGTGTAATACGTGAGAGGAAAATGTTAGAGGAGGGTGTGTGTGGGGTTTGTGACGGGTGTGTTAGAAGCATATGTGAGAAGGGTGTGGGAGGGGGTGGGGGAATGAGGGGGTGTGAGGAAGTTTGGGTGAGGAGGTTGTGTGAGGGGTGCTTTAGAAGTGATGTGAGGAGGGTGTGTGAGGAGGGTGTGTGAGGAGGGTGTGTGAGGATGGTATGTGAGGGCTGTAAGATGGCAATATTTGAAAAGCATTGGTTAGACGATGAGGAATTATTTTTTTAATATTGACGAAGTTAATGAAATTCAATAAGAAATGTTGGACCTAATAAAGAGTGATTTAGTTTTTTTTAATACTTAAAATAATATGTTTAAAGACAAAACTCTGGGACGAATATCCAAACGCACATAATTAAGCAAAACTAAATAATACTTTTCCTGGTTTCATATTGGTTTAATTGTGGATTAGTATTGTTATTAAATTATTGAGTTTTTTTTTGTTTTAAGTCAAATGGAAGCTCCAATTAGACCCAATCACTGGGACCGTATTAACTTCTATTTACCTTTTATGGGGTTTTTTTAATCCTTTAAGGAGGACATTCAAACTTTTTAAAAGGTTACGTTGGGCATGAGTCACACAAACACACGGTTGTAAAACACTAGTTTACATAAACATTCAATAGACGGTGTATCATGCATTGGTAAATACATACAGGAAATAGAAGAACAATAGTATGTGTTATAACTTGAAATAGAGAGAAGGGACAAATAAAAATGACGATCACATTAGTTTTCTATCTAGTTTCTATTTCTTGTCGTATTTTCATTTGACCTGTCTGCTGGGCAATGCTCTTTGCCGAAATGTTCTTATTGTATTTTTGCCCTGTCTTTCGATTCAAGCTTCCACATACCGTGTCCCACTATTTCTTTACACATCTTGAACGCAGTCCTTCGTTTATGATACAATTAGAGAATAACGTTTCGGCTAAGAGCCTTCCTCAGAAGACAGAAATAACGAAGAAATAACAAGACGGCATTGCAAATCCCCTCTACGTGCATAGGAACCAAAATGATCAATAAATTGATCGTGCGCCCTTAATGTATAGAAGAAGAAGAAGACAAGAAATAAAAAGTTTTAATTTTTTAGTTTTTTAATTTCAGTGTCGGCTATATTCATGTTATTGCCGTAATTTTTGTTTTATAAAACAAGATTACAGGAAGTAAAAGAATGTATGAATTAATAAATGCATGCACATATCCAAACATGCACGGCTTGAACGCAGCCCCTCATATAGTATCGGTTAAAGAGGGGGGGTGGGTGGGTGGGTGCTGGGAGTGTTTGGCAATTCGCACCGTAAAAGAGGAGATATTTAAACTGTGTGACCCGCACCAAGAGAAACCGGAAATAAAGTAATTGTTTTTTGTTTTTTTAAGGGGGACTACTATCAAATTTACTTTCCCGTCTTACGTCGTAGTGGTGAACAAAGTAGTATTGTGTATGTGTTTGATATGTTTACTGTATTGTTGACAATAACCCTTTTCATGGGTCGGAATTCGCCTCACTGAATTATTTGGCTATTGTTGAGACTTATACCCATGACGACGTTTGCGTGTTTATTTAATAGTTGTGCAGGAGTGATTCCCTTTTGTTTATTTTATACTTAATTTTATTGGATGAAGTGTCGGGAGTGGTGGCGGCGAAAGAATATTTAAAAAACCGGTTGGAACAAGATTTCATGTGAATAATTAACGAAGATTAAAAGAAAAATTAAATTTTATGATTTTAAAGCTGAAATTGTATGTTTTTAAAAATCATGCAGAGAGTGTGGAAATGTCAGAATGTTATAAGTATTTATGAAAAATAGAAAAATTAATTTTCGTATAGGGTACTTTAAAATAACACGGATCTAGAAAGGTGTGCTTAAATATTACGTCACTGTCGTCTTATTGTGCTCCGGTGTCCGGCGGTAAGTTCAAAATGTGTTGTTGTTTTTTTTGGCTTTTGTATCTACAATTTGGTTGTAATTTTAGTTTATCTGTCAATCTCCACAATTTTACCCAATCCGCCTAAGCTCTCATTCGCCAAAACACATGTTTCCGCACATACCTCGCGTCAAAAGCTCACCCAGTCGGCTACGGTACTTTGATCAACAACCACTTCTATCGCAATATTTCCCAAAGGCAGTTTTTTTAACCCAAAAGTGTGTCAATAATAGAATGTCACTAAATGTCAATCTACTGTCACTAAACCACGATCCCTTCCTTATTCTACACATAACACAGCCATGGTTTTTTGTTGCGACATCTCCATGCAAACCCTTCTGAAACATATGCACTTGAACACAATTTCATACTCTTCTTACAATTAGGACATTCGTACCCGGTCGGTAATAAGACCATCACTCATGACCCAATCCATCACACTCCTTTTACCCTGAGCTTCCAGACGATTCCAACTAAAAACGGGCGGTAAATTTAACTTGCATAAACAATGAATCGGAAAAAAAAACAAACGGCAAACATTGTAGATGAAAAAAAAAAAAAAAAAAGTTAAATCCTTTTTTTTTTTTTTTTTTTTTTTTTTTTTTTTTTTTTTTTCTTTTTTTTTTTTATGTTTATTTAAAAATTTACTTTTTTTTTTTTTTTTTTTTGTCCATTAGGTGGCCATTTTTTGTTTGCCTAACCCTGCCACTGGGATCCCTCCAGGTGAAGAAGCGAGGGGTTTAAACACAACACTCTGCGAGTTGTAAATACAACGTTCAGTGATTTTTAAAACGCAACACTCTGTGGGCGACCACTGCGTTCATGCCATCAAGTAGAGCTCTTTTGCTATGAGAGTTTTAAAAAGGGCGAAGTGTGTTTAACATATCGGGACCGTCAAATGTAGCTCACACACACAACATTTTGATTTTTCCCGCCACATCCTGTGCAGTGGCGGGTTCATTTAGACCTTTCCATAATAACCTACAACATCTATCTATAGGGTCTAGACCTTTCCATAATAACCTACAACATCTATCCATAGGGTCTACACCTTTCCATAATAACCTACAACATCTATCTATAGGGTCTACACCTTTCCATAATAACCTACAACATCTATCTATAGGGTCCAGACCTTTCCATAATAACCTACAACATCTATCTATAGGGTCTAGACCTTTCCATAATAACCTACAACATCTATCTATACGGTCTAGATCTTTCCATAATAACATACAACATCTATCTATAGGGTCTAGACCTTTCCATAGTAACCTATAACATATATCTATAGGGTCTAGACCTTTCCATAATAACCTACAACATCTATCTATAGGGTCTAGACCTTTCCATAGTAACCTATAACATCTATCTATAGGGTCTAGACCTTTCCATAGTAACCTATAACATCTATCTATACGGTCTACACCTTTCCATAATAACCTACAACATCTATCTATAGGGTCTAGACCTTTCCATAGTAACCTATAACATCTATCTATAGGGTCTAGACCTTTCCATAGTAACCTATAACATCTATCTATAGGGTCTAGACCTTTCCATAGTAACCTATAACATCTATCTATAGGGTCTAGACCTTTCCATAATAACCTATAACATCTATCTATAGGGTCTAGACCTTTCCATGATAACCTACAACATCTATCTATAGGGTCTAGAACTTTCCATGATAACCTGCAACATCTATCTATAGTGTCTAGAACTTTCCATGATAACCTGCAACATCTATCTATAGTGTCTAGACCTTTCCATGATAACCTACAACATATATCTATAGGGTCTAGACCTTTCCATAATAACCTATAACATCTATCTATAGGGTCTAGACCTTTCCATAATAACCTACAACATCTATCTATAGGCTCTAGACCTTTCCATAATAACCTACAACATCTATCTATAGGGTCTAGGCCTTTCCACAATAACCTACAACATCTATCTATAGGGTCTATCCCTTTCCATAATAACCTATAACATCTATCTATAGGGTCTAGACCTTTCCATAATAACCTATAACATATATCTATATGGTCTAGACCTTTCCATAATAACCTACAACATCTATCTATAGGGTCTAGACCTTTCCATAATAACCTACAACATCTATCTATAGGGTCTATCCCTTTCCATAATAACCTATAACATCTATCTATAGGGTCTAGACCTTTCCATAATAACCTATAACATCTATTTATATGGTCTAGACCTTTCCATAATAACCTACAACATCTATCTATAGTGTCTAGATCTTTCCATGATAACCTACAACATCTATCTATAGGGTCTAGACCTTTCCATAATAACCTATAACATCTATCTATAGGGTCTAGACCTTTCCATAATAACCTACAACATCTATCTATAGGGTCTAGACCTTTCCAAAATAAATAACCTATAACATCTATCTATAGGGTCTAGACCTTTCCATAATAACCTACAACATCTATCTATAGGGTTTAGACCTTTCCATAATAACCTATTTATCGCATCATTAAATTGCATTTATTTATGCTAACACTAATCCTTGTTTTTGTTTTTTGTTATTATTTTTATTGTTTACATTTGAAATGGTGTGACTGGAGCCTTTCAAAATTGACATTTAAGTTACTCGACCATTACATCATAACTGGATGACTAGACATTTGGTCGACTGTAACATCATAACTGGATGACTAGACATTTGGTCGACTGTAACATCGTAACTGGATGACTAGACATTTTGGTCGACTATGACATCATAACTGGATGACTAGACATTTGGTCGACTGTAACATCATCACTGGATGACTAGAAATTTGATCGACTGTAAATCATAATTGGATGACTAGACATTTGGTCGACTGTAACATCATAACTGAATGACTAGACATTTGGTCGACTGTAACATCATAACTGGATGACTAGAAATTAGGTCGACTGTAACAACAGAAGTGAATAATTAGACATTTATTAAACTTTCTGGAACTGGTTCTCTAAAAGCTTTACCCTCCACTTACTGCACTTTTTATGCGTAAGTGGGGAGAGAGGGAGAGGGAGAGAGAGAGAGAGGTGTTAGCGGAACCCAAAATGGACCTATAGTATGGACAATATGTCAATGATAAAGTCATATCTGCTTCCGAGTCATAACTAAACGCAGTTGCTAAACTAGGTGTTAATGCTGCAAACAAATTGTTGTAAAACACTTCTTTATTTGCTAAGATCTAAAACTGGTCGCTTTGATGCTACTTCCTGTCACGCGATTCTATTTTTAGTCACATAGGATCACATGATCCGTTCTTTGTTTTTTGCTGGTTTTTTTTTTTGGGGGGGGGGGAGTACTCAAAATGTACTTGTTTCAAACTTTCCTTTGTTGTATGTTGGATATGAAAATACACATTTTTGACCATAATATTCATTTTTAAACAAAAAAAAAAAAAACAGAAAAAATATAGAAAAAAAAAAAAAAAAAAAAAATGTTAACTCCTTTTTTTTTTTAGTCGGCCGCCATCTTGGTTGACATGGTCCATGACCGTCTCATGGATCATGTCAACAAAGATGACGGCCACGTTGGGGAAACCCCGGGTATCTCTCTCAACTTTTACCAATTATTCTGTCCCTTGGTGCTTTTTGTTGTGATATTTCTTTTTTTACAAATGATGTGGAATGATATTAGTCAAATTTCGCATATACATTTCTAAATTTAACTAAAATGTTTGGAGTGGAAGTTGTCTTTCCAAAAGAATGCATATTATCATTCATAGACATAAACGATAGATCAACCATTTAAGTTCATTTACCTACCAATCTATATAACTGGAGCGGCATCTTCGGCGATAAAGCACATAGATCACATTTCGACTGATACATTTGAAGCCCAAATTTAATGGTAAAGGTCTCCTTAGGGAAGCTTCCTGCACTTAGGGGAAAGTACTACAACGTCTTCTTGAGCAAGGCTTGGTCCCAGCGTGAGAAGAGTGGGCTCTGGGGCGATTGTGAACAGGAGGTCACACACTGTCCCATAGATTTGTATCTTGACTGAAGACAGTAAGAAGTGGTGATAAGAATACCCATTTAGGGTCGGCAAGGCTTTGACTGAAGACAGTAAGAAGTGGTGATGAGAATACCCATTTAGGGTCGGCAAGGCTTTGACTGAAGGCAGTAAGAAGTGGTGATGAGAATACCCATTTAGGGTCGGCAAGGCTTTGACTGAAGACAGTAAGAAGTGGTGATGAGAATACCCATTTAGGGTCGGCAAGGCTTTGACTGAAGACAGTAAGAAGTGGTGATGAGAATACCCTTTTAGGGTCGGCAAGGCTTTGACTGAAGACAGTAAGAAGTGGTGATGAGAATACCCATTTAGGGTCGGCAAGGCTTTGACTGAAGACAGTAAGAAGTGGTGATGAGAATACCCTTTTAGGGTCGGCAAGGCTTTGACTGAAGACAGTAAGAAGTGGTGATGAGAATACCCATTTAGGGTCGGCAAGGCTTTGACTGAAGACAGTAAGAAGTGGTGATGAGAATACCCATTTAGGGTCGGCATGGCTTTGACTGAAGACAGTAAGAAGTGGTGATGAGAATACCCTTTTAGGGTCGGCAAGGCTTTGACTGAAGACAGTAAGAAGTGGTGATGAGAATACCCTTTTAGGGTCGGCAAGGCTATACAAGGTTTATTTAAGGACATTTGTTTGGCGATCACATTATGAGGGTGGTAGGAAAGGATTCCTTTTTCGGAGCGTTGTAGGTAAGGGTGTTTTTTATCAACACTCGTTTCTTGTTTCAATGAGATTTGAAAGTACATAACGCGTGATTGTGCTAACACGAGTGTGCCGAAACTAGGGATAACTTAAGATAAGTTTTAAGCCTCAGCAGATATTGATATGTGTGATGTTTTGCCGAAGAAGCTATGTAGGAGAGACGGGAAGAAGGCTATCTGATAGGTTCAGTGAACATTTTCGAGATTTCGAACGAAACAATTCGTCCTTGTTCTCAACCCATTTCAACGGTGTGAACACATGTGCCAATCAATTGTATCCATCAAGGCTCTAAGTTCTTGCTCTTATACACCAACGAGAGTGACTCATACAAACAAAATAATTTCGATGGTCGGCGTCATATCACACATAGGTTATTAATAAACTGCTCTCTTACTAGCCGTCCTCAATTTCTCTCCATTTCTTTTCTAATTTTTTAAATATTAATTGTGCATGAATAAAACGTAAGTTCTTTTACCTTCGCAATACGCAGCAGATAAATATGAGAGAGTCGTGTTTGGGTCATGAATTGCTTTACTTTCGTTTCTATAGTGCGGCTTGGTCACCACACCGAGACGGAGAGAGCTGCATTGTGATCTGGGGCCACGGACGTTTTGCATGTGTTGTTTCTGGTTTTGTTTTGTCTGCTGACGAAGGCGTTAAGCCGGAACTTCCTTTAAATTGTTCTGTCTCTCTCGAAGGCTAAACATGTATATTTCCTCTATTAATTTTTCATCTCTCTCTCTCTCTCTCTCTCTCTCTCTCTCTCTCTCTCTCTGCTTCTCTAACTCACGCTGCTTTTAATTTGATCTCTCACTTTCTATCTTGATTTCTATCTCTCTCTCATTTTCTCTCTCTTTCTCTCTCTCATTCTCTCTCTTTCCCTCGCTCTGTATTTGTACCTCTCTCTCTCTCTCTATCTCTCTATTTATCATAAATATCTATTACCATAAAAATATATCTCAAAAGTGCCCTCAATTATAAACACATATAATAAATTAGTAATGTAAATATAATCGCACGCATTGGAAAATTATTTTAAAATCTTATCCGAATATGTGGCAGACCAATGTGCAGTCATTAGCATCGTTCAGCGTCTTTGAGCGTCGTTCTGTGAATATTTCCGATAATTTTACAACTTCATAAAACTTCTCCCGTGACATGCTCTGTCTCCTCTATCGTCCCAGTTAGCCAGACTTTGTGACACCCTGGCAACAAAGACACCTACAAAATGAGCGAGGGCGAGAAGGATGACACAGCCAGGGCGAAACGGCGGAGGAAGCTCGAGAGAGCCCTCGAGAAAGCCAAGATGATAGCCAAGAATAATCCCAACAGCCGACTTCGCAAATTCAAGGGTGAGCCCCCTTCTAAAGGGAAGAAAGCTAGCGAAGACAGCTCAAGTACCGTCTCGGCAATCAATGAGCCTCGCAGGATGGTCAAGTCTTTCTTTCTGAGTCCGGATGTGATGACGAAGCAAGCTGCCGCTGAGAAGGCAGGTAGGATGTTTGAGATAATGACCTTACCTCGCATTGGAGAATTGTGTCACTGATATGATGGGTAGAATATCAAAGATACGAGGCATATCCCTTCTGAAACGTCAGTTAAGATGTGGAAGATACTAGGAATATCCCTTCTGAAAAGTCAGTTAAGATGTGGAAGATACTAGGAATATCCCTTCTGAAAGGTCAGTTAAGATGTGGAAGATACTAGGAATATCCCTTCTGAAAGGTCAGTTAAGATGTGGAAGATACTAGGAATATCTCTTCTGAAAGGTCAGTTAAGATGTGGAAGATACTAGGAATATCCCAATTGAGTAGACAGGTGGGATCTTGACGATACTAGATATACTACATCAGGTAGGAATGTAGGATATTAAAGATACTAGACATACTACGGCAAGGTAGGCAAGTAGGATATTGAAGATACTTGACATTCTACGGCAAGGTAGGCAAGTAGAATCTGAAGATACTAGACATACTACGGCTTAGTAGACAGGTAAGACATCCCTGGTCGTCTTGGCGTAGAGTCTTGCCACTGGACGTGGTGGGCCCGGACGAGAGAGTGGTGTTGACACCGCCCGACTCTCCCTCACTTTAAACAAAAGTCACCCGCGCAAGTCATCAGTCACAGGACGACTCGATGGTCCTCTTTGATCTTTGACGGACGAACACTAAAAAATAGACAGGTAAGATGTTGAAAATACTCAGCACACCCCGGGTGAGGAGGTATCTAGGATATTAAAAGACTAGGTATGTTGCCATGTTTTGTTCCGTCAGTTCCCAGTGAGAGCTTCATTTTTCGATAAGCTCCCATTTTTCCTGCATTTTAATTTAAATTTATGTGACGTTTGACTTTTCCTTCCTAAATTATTTTTAACGTGTTCCTTGGCATTGCATTACATTACATTACAGATATCACATTTACTCATAACGTGTTCCTTGACATTGCATTACATTACATTACATTACAGATATCACATTTACTTATAACGTGTTCCTTGACATTGCATTACATTACATTACAGATATCACATTTACTCATAACGTGTTCCTTGACATTGCATTACATTACATTACAGATATCACATTTACTCATAACGTGTTCCTTGACATTGCATTACATTACATTACATTACAGATATCACATTTACTTATAACGTGTTCCTTGACATTGCATTACATTACATTACAGATATCACATTTACTCATAACGTGTTTCTTGGCATTGCATTACATTACATTACAGATATCACATTTACTCATAACGTGGTCCTTGGCTTAGCATTACATTACCGATATCTTACTCACTGAAGTATTTAAGTTGATGGTTCAATAGTTCATAATACATCTTCCTGTGGTCGTTCTAAAAATAATTAATTAATATTTGTGATGGTCAGTGAAGGCTTATGCTGTGGTCGGTTAAAGAATAAATAAAACTCACTCGTTTCAATATGAGGTCTTACTTATTTAATGGACGAACGGAATTATTTTAATTACTTATTAAATTTAAAATGCTTGTGTAAGGAGAACACCATGAAACATCCTCGAGATGGCATCAGTAAACATGTTCACGGTGGCTTTAATAAATAACATCAAAATTACATCCGTTAAAATCATCATAATGACATCAGGAAAAGTTATCACGGTAGCGTTACTAAACATCATCACGATATCTATTGTATACATCATCAAACTGACATTATTATGGTGGCATCAGTTTAGTAAATATCAGCAAAATGAATCAGGAAACATCATCACATTAACATCAGTAAACATTATCACAATGGCCTTATTAAACATCATCAAAATGACACCAGTAAATATCGTCACGATGGATTTAGTAAACACTATCAAAATAACAACAGGAAACATCATGAAAATGATATCAGGAAACATCATCAGTATGACATCAGGAAACATCTTCACGATGACATCAGGAAACCTCATCAAAATGAAATCAGGAAACATCATCAGAATGACACCAGGAAACATCTTCACGATGACACCAGGAAACCTAATCACGATTGCTGTTGTAAAGAGATCAATGAGAAGCACAACAACAAAAACTCAACATAAATCTTCTATGTTCTGATGATGACTTTTAACAAATCTTCAGTCAGTAATAGCATTAAAACGTCTTTTATCCATCCATCACTTTGGCAGAACAACCCATTGAGGGCTTTGGCCTGCCTCACTACTGTCGCACTTAAAATTTCGTAGAAGATACGGAATCTATAGTGTTCGTCAATCGAGTTTCTAATGTATTAGATTCATCTCTGTTCGAATAAATAAATAATGCAATAATTATATGATCTATTTCATTGCAGTGAAAGAACAAAGAGCACAAGCAGCACGTCAGAATAAATGGAGGTCGTGGCTGTTCCATGCATCTGATTCTGATATAAATGAATTAAAAGGTTAGTTAGCGGTGGCGTTCTGTAGTCCCGGGGCAAATTCTTGGCCTGGGTGAGGACCATCGAAATGTTTGCTGATTCGGATCCGAAACATTAGAACTTCGTTTTAAAATATTAACACAGTCCAGCATTTCTGATTCGTGTCTGGAGACCATTGACTGAGTGCAACATTATTAAGCCGGTCATGGAGACCATTGGCATTGTCAACAATGCTGAGACATGTATAGAGACCATTGACACTGTCAACAATGCTGAGACGTGTATGGAGACCATTGACACTGTCAACAATGCTGAGACGTGTATAGAGACCATTGACACTGTCAACAATGCTGAGACGTGTATGGAGGCCATTGACACTGTCAACAATGCTGAGACGTGTATGGGGACCATTGACACTGTCAACAATGCTGAGACGTGTATGGAGACCATTTACACTGTCAACAATGCTGAGACGTGTATGGAGACCATTGACACTGTCAACAATGCTGAGACGTGTATGGAGACCATTTACACTGTCAACAATGCTGAGATGTGTACGGAGACCATTGACACAGTCGTACACTGCTAAGACATGTGTGAAAGATGCAAGGATATGCGTATTAGTGTGAAAGGTTGTCTCGTTAAAATGTTTAAGGATTGAACGATGAAAGTACCTGGATGTGCACAAGGCATAGACGAAACACTGTACAAAGTACAGTGATGTGCACAAGATATGGGTGATACATTGCACAAAGTACAGTGATGTGCTCAAGGCATAGGCTTTACATTGTACAAAGTGCGTTGATGTGCACAAGGCATAGACGATACATTGTACAAAGCATAGTGATGTGCACAAGTCATTGGCAAAACCCTACACAAAGCATAGCTATGTGCACAAGACATGGACAATACATTGTACAAAATATAGTGATTATAAATATAGGATTATTAAAGACACAATTAAAAGTATATATTACTTGCCGATGATTAATTTCTTGCATTGAAATGGACTTGGCACTATTAATGTCAATACTCTTTGGGTCGAGACTTCAGTCTCTTATGACCCTGGCCATTATTTCTGCGGCTCGCCTCATCTGCTGGGCGTCGCCGTAAAGATAATCATCAAGGCAGGCTTCAGGGTCCCTCCCGTCAGCCCTGATCCCACTACACGGACACGTGATCACCAAGTGAGCCGGCGTCTCTTCGGCTTGACCGCATAGACGGCAGCTTGGCTCCCTTCTGTCGTCCAATCTGTGGAGATAGCTGCGTGTCGCGCAGAGGCCCGTTCTCATATGTGTGATAAGGCTCTGTTCTCCTCTTTTAAGTTCCCACCAGGGGTCGCTCTTGCTTGGTCGTTGCATTTTCCAGTGCAGCTGTCGTGCAGTAGTTCCGGTGTCCTAACATCCGTGCCATTTGTTCCTAAAATGGTCTTTTAACCAGGTGGTGACTCCCAACTGAGTCATTGGTTTGTCTGGTTGAGGTTGACTGCCAGCTGAGTAATTGGTTTGACTGGTTGAGGTTGACTCCCAGCTAAGTAATTGGTTTGACTGGTTGAGGTTGACTCCAAGCTGAGTCATTGGTTTATCTAGTTGAGGTTGACTTCCACCTGAGTAATTGGTTTGTCTGGTTGAAGTTGACTCCCAACTGAGTCATTGGTTTATCTAGTTGAGGTTGACTTCCACCTGACTCATTGGTTTGTCTGGTTGAAGCTGTCGTGCAGTAGTTCAGGTGTCCTAAAATCCGTGCCATTTGTTCCTAAAATGGTCTTTTAACCAGGTGGTGACTCCCAACTGAGTCATTGGTTTGTCTGGTTGAGGTTGACTGCCAGCTGAGTAATTGGTTTGACTGGTTGAGGTTGACTCCCAGCTGAGTAATTGGTTTGATTGGTTGAGGTTGACTCCCAGCTGAGTCATTGGTTTATCTAGTTGAGGTTGACTTCCACCTGAGTCATTGGTTTGTCTGGTTGAAGTTGACTCCCAACTGAGTCATTGGTTTATCTAGTTGAGGTTGACTTCCACCTGACTCATTGGTTTGTCTGGTTGAGGTTGACTCTCAACTGAGTCATTGGTTTATCTAGTTGAGGTTGACTCCCAACTGAGTCATTGGTTTATCTAGTTGAGGTTGACTCCCAACTGAGTCATTGGTTTATCTAGTTGAGGTTGACTTCCACCTGACTCATTGGTTTGTCTGGTTGAGGTTGACTTCCACCTGAGTCATTGGTTTGTCTGATTGAGGTTGACTTCCACCTGACTCATTGGTTTGTCTGGTTGAGGTTGACTTCCACCTGAGTCATTGGTTTATCTAGTTGAGGTTGACTTCCACCTGACTCATTGGTTTGTCTGGTTGAGGTTGACTTCCACCTGAGTCATTGGTTTATCTAGTTGAAGTTGACTTCCACCTGACTCATTGGTTTGTCTGGTTGAGGTTGACTTCCACCTGAGTCATTGGTTTATCTAATTGAGGTTGACTTCCACCTGACTCATTTGTTTGTCTGGTTGAGGTTGACTTCCACCTGACTCATTGGTTTGTCTGGTTGAGGTTGACTTCCACCTGACTCATTGGTTTATCTAGTTGAGGTTGACTTCCACCTGACTCATTGGTTTGTCTGGTGGAGGTTGACTTCCACCTGACTCATTGGTTTGTCTGGTTGAGGTTGACTTCCACCTGAGTCATTGGTTTGTCTGGTTGAAGTTGACTCCCAACTGAGTCATTGGTTTATCTAGTTGAGGTTGACTTCCACCTGACTCATTGGTTTGTCTGGTTGAGGTTGACTCTCAACTGAGTCATTGGTTTATCTAGTTGAGGTTGACTCCCAACTGAGTCATTGGTTTATCTAGTTGAGGTTGACTCCCAACTGAGTCATTGGTTTATCTAGTTGAGGTTGACTTCCACCTGACTCATTGGTTTGTCTGGTTGAGGTTGACTTCCACCTGAGTCATTGGTTTGTCTGATTGAGGTTGACTTCCACCTGACTCATTGGTTTGTCTGGTTGAGGTTGACTTCCACCTGAGTCATTGGTTTATCTAGTTGAGGTTGACTTCCACCTGACTCATTGGTTTGTCTGGTTGAGGTTGACTTCCACCTGAGTCATTGGTTTATCTAGTTGAAGTTGACTTCCACCTGACTCATTGGTTTGTCTGGTTGAGGTTGACTTCCACCTGAGTCATTGGTTTATCTAATTGAGGTTGACTTCCACCTGACTCATTTGTTTGTCTGGTTGAGGTTGACTTCCACCTGACTCATTGGTTTGTCTGGTTGAGGTTGACTTCCACCTGACTCATTGGTTTATCTAGTTGAGGTTGACTTCCACCTGACTCATTGGTTTGTCTGGTGGAGGTTGACTTCCACCTGACTCATTGGTTTGTCTGGTTGAGGTTGACTTCCACCTGAGTCATTGGTTTGTCTGGTTGAGGTTGACTTCCACCTGACTCATTGGTTTGTCTGGTTGAGGTTGACTTCCACCTGAGTCATTGGTTTATCTAGTTGAGGTTGACTTCCAGCTCATTACTTTTCTAATACAATGGAGAACCTTCGACAAGATACTAGTAGACATACTAACCATGTTTAATTGGAAGCCGGTAGTAAACAAGATACATCAAAGAGATTTAACCACACCCACAACAAACGTTACCATCTGCTAGGAGTCTAATGCGGGGCCAAAGAAAGTTCACGCACGGGGGAAAAGTGTACTACATAACAACTTGAAACGCAGAACTTTAAAACAAAAACTCTGAATTATGCGAAATTCTCTTCAGCTAGAATGTATTTAGCCAAGCACATTAGCGCATAGCCGAAACCGAAAAAAGACTTCTGAAGAATTACTGGGAAGTCCATTAATTTCGCTTGTCTGCAAGTGTAACGTCTTCTTAAACCTGTAGTACTGTATCCGCTTTTAACCTTTATTTTTATTTTTTTTATGTAAACCCTCTCATTACATTTGCTTTGGCTTTCTTCCCTGATCAGGAAATGACGACAGAAAGTCTTGGTTAAGAGCCGGTAAGTTCCTTTATTGTATCGAAAAGTGTGTTTATTGTATGGCTTAACATTGAACCAGTTTGATTCTTTCGTTATCCTCGTCTTGTTCTCATAGTTGTCGCCACTTTTGTTGTTTTTTTTAAGGGCTGAGTTCAGCTATTAGTTATTTAAATTGAGAACATTGTAATTTTAAACTTATCTAAATTATCTAAATCTTAGAATTTGTAGAGCAATTTCAACGAAAGCTTCAATGTTTCTCTCTTATTCCTGACTGTATTCAACTTCTCTGTGAGTTCTCTCGTGGTCGCTTTGTAACACAAGCTTTCGACTGCGTCAAGGTTTGTCTTTAGCTAAATTACAAAATCGTTCAAGGTTTTAGTCCGTGCTCATCAGAGTGTTGACGTTTTTATTGCCATCACTGATCATAACGCAAGCCACCTGCAAATTCTTGGGGTGAAGTCTAATGATGACACATTGAAATGGGTCGCACCACTCCTCCAAATTAAATAACACAGGAATTACTTCATACACAATATGCACGATCATCGATATTATTACAACATCTCTAACGCTGAGATGGCTCATCTAAGGATTATTACAAGAAACATGAAAACTAGATTAGAATTGATTGTGGAGCCATGAGAACGTTGCAAGCTAACTTTGCAATGATATTTTTATAATGTGATAAAATTGGCGTTTTCTACTATGATTACTCAATAAAATATCGTTTGCAGTCATCCCGCTAAAAGTGAAGGCTCTGTTCGAACAGGCGAGGAAATCAATCGATTCAGCCGAAGGCTGGCCCGGCTCGAGTCCAGATCCGAAATGGTCCATTCCCACACTGAGGGGTCATGTGTACATGTTGGATGACAGCGATTTACCACAATGGGTAATATGTCAGTCATGTGTACATGTTGGATGACAGCGATTTACCACAATGGGTAATGTATCAGCCATGTGTACATGTTTAGATGACAGCAATGTATACCATAATGCAATAATATCCTCTGTCAAGTGTACATGTTAAATGATAGCAGTGTAACCCAGATGGGGTAATGTCCCTGTCATGTGTACATGTTAAATGACGGTGTAGCCCAGAATGGGATAAGATCGCTTTCATATGTACCTGTTGGATAACAGCGATGTATAATGATAGGTAATGTTTCAATGAAATTGTCAGGCCTTAAATATGTAGTTGATTCTTAAGATAATCCATTAATCAGGATTTGGGTCAATATTATTTGCATTTTTCCTCACATGCATGTGTAGAGCCCCGAATGTCTTTACGTTTGAATCAGATCAGTGAGAATTATTGACGAAATATTCTGCCTCTTTCACTAATACTTCACATATGTGTATGTGCTTCGCCAGATGAGCTTACATATATGAAGCGAAAGAGTTGGTAAATGTAGCAAGTATTGATGATATTCCTACAGTTCCCAACCGGGCCGACTCTGAAGTTCATGAACGATCAGACAGCCAACAGCGTCATCAGACAGTTCTCCAACTTCCCCATGGAGCGGCTGCACCACTACGCCATGAATGGGGAAAGTCTGCACGCCCTGTACACAGCCAGGAAACTTGTGGATATTCTCATCCACGTTGAGAAAAGGGTAGGTCATTTGGGGGGGGGGGGTTCGGTGGAAGTGGGTCAAAGGGATTTCGGGTGGAGCGGCTGCACCACTACGCCATGAATGGGGAAAGTCTGCACGCCCTGTACACAGCCAGGAAACTTGTGGATATTCTCATCCACGTTGAGAAAAGGGTAGGTCATTTGGGGGGGGGGGGTTCAGTGGAAGTAGGTCAAAGGGATTTCGGGAGTAGGTCAGAGCGCAGTGCCGTATTACCCTAATGAAGCACAAGCCAAGGGGCCTCGCGTCTTTGAGCGACTGTTGTCATGTGATGACAGGAGAGATGAGAGACTGACGTCATATGATGACAGGAGAGGTGAGCGACTGACGCCATGTGATGACAGGATCGGTGAGAGACTGACGTTTTGTGATACAAAAGAGATGCGAGAAAACAAATTCAGGTTACACGATTTAAGCTTGTAAAAAGACACTCAACGAGTCCATTGAACCATTCCATAGTTTATTTCAAAAGGATGACATTTATTTCTAAAATAAATTCAAAACGTGTTAGTGAAACTTGGAATGCAGTGGCACTACAGGAAACAAGATGTTAATTGGAATTAACTCTTAATTCGGGACTCATGTCCAGAAAAATGTAGGTTCATCTGAAGTAAGTGCTTGACTCACACAAACGTTTCTGAAATAAACGTCTTGTCAGTGGTGTATCAATTGAGTGACTTTGGAGACCCCCCTGTCACTTTTGTACGCCCCCCTCCGCCCGCCTGCCACTTTTCGATTATACGCCCTGTACAAAGTTAATAATTTCAAAAATAAATTACACATCGCATCTTTGAACCCCTGTAATATCTGACCCCCTCCCCACAGACGCACAGCCTACACAGGCGGACAGTCTACACAGCAACACAGCCACACTGCAGCACAGCCACACAGCAGCACAGCCACTCAGCCACACAGCAGCACATCCACACAGCAGCACGGCCACACAGCAGCACAGCCACACAGCAGCACAGCCACACATACACATAGCCACACAGTAGCACAGCCACACAGCAGCACATCCACACAGCCCCACAGACGCACAGCCACACAGACGCACAGCCATACAGCAGAACAGCCACACAGAAGCACAGCCACACAGAAGCACAGCCACACAGACGCACAGCCACACAGCAGCACAGCCACACAGCAGCACAACCACACAGCAGCACAGCCACACAGCAGCACAGCCACACCGCAGCACAGCCAAACAGCAGCACAACCCCACAGCAGCACAGCCCCACAGCAGCACAGCCACACATATGCACAGCCACACAGCAGCACAGCCACACAGCAGCACAGCCAAACAGCAGCACAACCCCACAGCAGCACAGCCCCACAGCAGCACAGCCACACATATGCACAGCCACACAGCAGCACAGCCACACAGCAGCACAGCCACACAGCAGCACAGCCACAGAGACGCACAGGCACACAGCAGCACAGCCACACAGACGCACAGCCTACACAGACGCACAGCCTATGCAGACACACAGCAGCACAGCCACACAGCAGCACAGCCACACGGACGCACATCTACACAGACGCATTTCACAATTAGCATAGGCGATGATTGAGGGGATATCATCGATTTCGACTGACGGACTATTAAATTTATATTATACATTATTTTAAATTATCGTAATTTTGCTTATATGCCTGTGTGTAAATGTCGTGGGAGAGATATTTCTGATCAAAGGCTTGAACAATAAAGTTAATTAATAAAAGTCATAGTATAATATTATGATAAAAAACTAAATTCCGATATGCGCCAAAATGCACTATGGCATTTTGAATTTATCAACATTCTTTAGAGAGCTAACACCTCAAAAAAAAAAAGGGGAGGGGTGTGATAGGGATAAAAAAGACAAAGCCAGAGACGTATCAGTTAATGAAGGAGATTTAAGAAGATGGATCCGGCCAAAGTTAGTGAGGTCAGTGAAGAAGCAGAGTGAGCTGTCAACTGTTGCCCAAGAAGAAGGGCGAATGTGAGCTACTAACTGTTGCCCAAGAAGGGCGAATGTGAGCTACAAACTGTTGCGCATGAAGGGCGAATGTGAGCTACCAATTGTTGCCCAAGAAGGGCGAATGAAACAACACTGTGAATCGGTTATGCTGTACTCGGCTTAATTTTGGTAGCATCGTGCCGTAGTAAGATATATATTTCATTCAGCGTGCCCAAAACCTATGTCTTCTGTCTTTCCCATATATTTAAATCCCTAAGTTATTTTTTTTTTGGTCTTCCGCGTGCCATGGAAAGTCGCTTTGCGTGTCACGTATGGCAAGCGTGCCGTGGGTTTCTGAGCTCAGTGTTGTGCTGCAATAGGGGCGAAGCTAAATAGAAAGGCGATCAAGAACACAGTTTAATATTTTAAATAACACCGTTGGTTCTCTTTCAATAACCTTCAATTTAAAATGATTTTTTTTTGTATGTCTAAAGCTACACATCTGATAGAACATGTCTGTCAAAAGTTACACACCTGATAAGACATGTCTGTCAACAGCAACATACCTGATAACACATTTCTGTCAACAGCAACACACCTGATAACACATGTCTGTCAACAGCTCTTCTACGCCCATCGTATCGTGTTGTGTACTCACAGCGACTACTTCGCCAACGCCCTGCTGGAGAACGACATCCCGCCCTACGCCATCACAGACACAACGCTCAAGTCGGTGGACCCTCAGCTCTTCATGAGGTTCCTCAACTTTGCTTACACGGGGAACATCGAAGTAAGTAGTCAATAAGAAATTATTGATAACTTTGTTTACACTGGAAACAATACTAGATTTCAGCTGTCATATAGTTAATATAATATTTAGCATATCCTGAATAATTAGCATATCCCAAATAATAGGATATCCGGAATTATTAGCATATCCTGAATAACTAAAATCAGGGAAAATGTTTAGCACTTCAGGGTTCTATTATTTTGGCTGCGTGCTAAGTCAAAGGTTCCAAACCCAGTTGAATCGCAGACCCAAATCATAAGAGCAAAGTGACAGGACTGTGACCAGCACCCACTATAAATATAGAATATTTAATTTTCACAAACCGTCTTTATGAGTTTCACTAAAGAAACGTTTGTCTAAACGGGATACAAGATCATGGTGAGGTAGAAATAAACTTTCTTGAACATTTTTTGTTTAATTAATGTGTTCTCAGATCAAACTTAAAGAATTGGCAGATCTAAAGAGACTGGCCAACATGCTTCAATCGAAAACCCTCAAGGCCAAGCTGATGTTGTATATGTCAATGACAGGTGCCATGGATTTAGACCAGGTTGGTTTTACATCAACGCATCAGTGACGAATGTAATAGAAATGAATGACGCACGCTCTTCTGTGTTCGGTGTAACAACTAAACTTTATTCTACATTATACACCCTTTTTACACCTCTAAAATCATGATCACTCATTCCACTTTTCCATGCATTTAATTTTAAAACATTCATGAATAAAGACAACTCACAACGTCCAGTCATACCACATAACAACAACAACACAGGCCAATCAGGTCACAAACTTCACTCACTACTCACAATAATAATCGTCAGACATACTCTCACAACGAACACCAGATTGGTGCTACATCAACACATCAGTGCTAAGCACTGCTTTCTACAGTGAGAAATTAATCTCTTATTTTAGTTTTATGGCTCGTTCTACACAGTGCATAGCAAAGGACGATACCATATGAGAAATACAATATCAAAAATACAACACTCAAAACATTTTATAATTACAGTTTTAAAAATTTTATTTAAGTATCAATATAATTATAAAATAAAATTAATATAATTTAAAATCATCAACTTACAGAGTATATGTCTTGTACCGGTACACAGTTAATACAATGTGCCGAAAATAAGGTACAGCGATGAATACAAATAAACACATATGAGTACACACAGAATAATACAACCTTGTCTCGTGAAGTTAAAAATCTTCCTCCTCGTCCAAAATTGAATCCCGCTTTTATATTCTACCCTACTGGAAGATCTGGAACTACCTTACAAATTGTTTACCTGTCTAGTTCAGTCCCGAACTTTCCATAAATTCTATTAGAACATATTAATTATTTTTAGTTGGTAGTGAAAGTAAACAAAGCCCAAGATCAAAGGGAATAAGCCGCGCCCAATACGAACGCAGCCTAATTTGGGGTCAGACAGAGTTCACGGCACGGGGAAAGTGACGTAAACACGACTTCTACATAACATCAGGGATGGAGACCAGATTGGTGTTGCATCAACACATCAGTGACGAAATAAGAGACATGAGAAGGCGAGGTGATAATCTGAAAAAAGGACAAATCAGAAAAGGCGGACAGTTGTGAGACGCAGACACAAACTTTATTTCATAGGTTCCTTAATACTTAATCGCCGACTATATCAATAGTTCATCAACTACTGTATCCATAGTTCATCCTCGACGATATCTATAGTTCATCCCCGATTAAATCCATAGTTAATCCACTACTGCATCCGTGTTTAATCCTCTAATATATGCTTATTTAATTCTCGATCATATACATAGTTAATCCTCGACTTTATCCACATTTCATCATCGACTATATCCATATTTCACTCTCAACTATTGATACTCTACCACTCTACCATGTTCAAATCAATATTTTTATGGCACCATGCCAATTCCTTTTATCGTTTATATGAAATTTCTACATAAACTCCATAATGACATCACTGTTAAAAATGTATCAAAATAGGATGATGAACATCCGGTTTGCTGCTCTGATGACCTAATTATGTGATTTAAGAACGCTAAACCGAAAGGTTGTTTATGTGTTCCAGCAGCTTATATCTAAATAAGAACAATAAAAGAGATACATAAAGTAGAGATCAAATGTAAGAATTTTGTTAATGATATTAATGTAAAACTTATTAAGTAATAAGAAACAATAAAGCTGATAGTTAAGATATGTCCATGGTTTAACTGCCAGTTCTCCGAACGCAACCAAATGTTAGGTACCAGTCCTGTCGAAACGGTGTGAACCGGCTGCTGAGAACCGGCTGCTGAGAACTGCCTGCTGGGCCCTCACTTGATTTTAGAAACGCCCCCCCCCCCCAACCAGCCCCCAGCCACTTTTTGATATTGTGTCGTCGGCATTCAAAGTTGATAGACTTTCTTTTTTATACACATCACAACTTTACAATATCCGAGGGCCTCCTCCAGTCGAAGGGTTGCAGGACCCATTACGGCAGCACTAACTGACTGTGTCCCAAGGAGAGACATGACAACGTTTTATTAGTATACCTCAGAATCCCTTGACTAGTCACATCAGTGGGGTTTTTTCATCATCTCATATCCCACGACTCGTCATGGCTGTGTTTTATTCCTCTATCCAAACCCAGGCTATGGTCATCTTGTGTCAGGATCAGGACATGGACGAAAAACCAATCGCGATTGAGGTCGTCAAAACAAATTTTAAGGTTGGTTTCAAATTCAAAGCTTTCGCCAGGGGGGTTCGAGCAATCCGGCGAATTTACAGTATAATACAGTAAGCTTATTTATATACAGTAAGCTTATTTATATTAGCAAGCTTATTTAGATACGGTAAACTTATTTATATACGGTAAACTTATTTATATATAGCAAGCTTATTTATATATGGTAAACTTATTTATATATAGCAAGCTTATTTATATACAGTAAACGTATTTATTTACAGTAAGCTTATTTATAAACAGTAAGTTTATCTATATACAGTCAGCTCATTTATATACAGTCAACCTACTTATATACATTCAGCTTATTTATATAAACTCCGGTTTTTATTAATGACCGAGACCCGGGCAGATTAAAAAAAATTCACCACTGAAGGTGAACAAGTCTCCGAGAGCCCGGGCCGATTGAATCAAATTGATCGGGCCTATTGAATCAAATTGAACGGGCCGATTCCACCTCTCGATCCGCCCCTCGCTTTCACTATACTGATACCTTATTTAATAAATACTCACTCCAGCCTAGCCCGCTGACGGAACTTTATATCTAATAAACACTCTTGCTTCCAACGTCCATGGACTGCTGAAGTTAACAAATGTATCAGATAGCTTAGGCGCGCTCTAAAATTATAAAGCCTGTTTGGTTAAGAATGGGAACTGGGTTGAGTAAGATACAAGCTAATGGTGCAGTGCAATGTCCAGAAGGGGAGATGAAATGTATAGTTTGTATCAATGGAGTTTAACACAAAGCGGGACATCAGATGTTTCCATCACGGCACTAATTTCCTGCACTAACACACCATCGAGAGTTAGATGGGAAAACAAATTAATGAAGCTTTTCGGCACAATATCACCATGTGGAATCAATCAAATACATTCCTACTATTTATCGTCAATTTCCTTTTCTTTATTTTCTTATTTATAATATTTTACATATTTTCAACATAATTTTGTACGTTAAAATCTTATTTTTCACAGTATTGATACATACATTCTTTTACTTCCTGTAATCTTGGTTTTTGAAAACCCAACTTCCTCCAATAAAAATGGCGAACACTTAGCTTAAGTTTTTAACTAGTTTCTATTTCTGTCATGTCTGCTGAGGAAGGCTCTTAGCCGAAACGGTCTTCTTGTATTGTCCCGTCTTTTCATGTCAAGCTTCCACCTACCTTGTTCTACTATTTCCTTAAAGGTATGTAGGCTGTTTGATTAATAGTAGATGACATATTGGTGAAAACAGAATATTGAACGAGACTGATATTGAAGATGACGTAGTTAGCAGTGAAAGCTAACCTGATTGTATCCTCTCCCTCTAATTGCTTTATTAGGTTGTTCTAGATGACCCCAGGATGTACCTCTTTAAGCTCGAGGACTTCCTTGACGTCATCAGCGGCGACAATGCCTGCGTAAGATCGGAGTTGGACATCTTCTGGGCGGTTCTGTTTTGGGTGGCCTTCGACTACGGCAACCGAGTCAACCATTTCCCACAGGTGGGTCAGAGTATCACTTGGTCCTACGACTACGGCAACCGAGTCAACCTTTTCCCAAAGGTTGGTCAGAGTATCACTTGGTCCTACAGTATGACAGTTGAGTCACCGAGGTGAGTGAGAGTACCGCAAAGTCCTACAATAAGACAACTGAGACAAAAAGAGAGTATGTAATCGACAAATTAAAAATGTCTTTCTAAAATTATATAATATAATATAAGATACTTCACTGTGTGACCAGGATACATCCAAATGGATTTCGTTTTACAAAATAAATGGGTTTATTTAAAAGGTCAATTTTTCTAAGGTCTTCTTTTCTTACATCCCACAGTTATATTTACTCCTGTGTTCGTTTCGTACATTCCACTGTTAAGTTACTCTCTTGATTATAATAAATACTATACTATCATACATCAATTGATTGCATTGAAATCTGATTCCACTCATGCGCAAGCTTATGAACGAAGTACGATTCACGTGCATGACGTCACTTGAGCTCATGGACTGTGCTAAAGTTACTGAGCTGATAAAGCTCTCCAACAAATGTAAGAAAATGCTCATCACCGCCAACTGGTGAGTTGTTCCATTAGCATATTAGTGAGTGTGTGTGCGGGAGGGGGGTCAATACAATCATAGATGATGAATTGAAACCATCAGATGGTCATGTTCAAGTGTTATATAACTGTTGAAGAGCTTTGTTCTAAGACCCAGGTCATGGCTTGCATGGCTTAAAGTCAACATCATGCATAAAAGTTAGTTTCGAAATCTTTAAGCATGTATGTGATCTTATAAAAAAAATGACACGTGATCATACAGAGCACCGTTTGGGGGGGGGGGGCATCCTTTTAGTACGTACGTTTTTTTTTAAAACGGTCAAATTTAAAGTAGATTAATGAGACACAAACACTTTGTGTACATGAAATAATCTATGTACATAAAATAATCTATGTACATGAAATAATCTATGTACATGAAACAATCTATGTACATGAAACAATCTGTGTACATGAAACAATCTGTGTACATGAAACAATCTATGTACATGAAACAATCTATGTACATGAAACAATCTATGTACATGAAACAATCTATGTACAGCTTTAAAGATTATTTTACAAAATACAAACGTTAACCTTCCAGCAAATAAAACCATTTTTTTTCTCCTAAAAGATAATTATTTTTCGGGGGGGGGGGGTCAGGATTTTTTAAACTACCCTCAAATAAAATTATCAAAAATAAAAATTCTTAGTTGTTCATTGTGTCTTCTACTGCATGGAGAATGTCCCCTGAAAATTTGTTACCATTATGTTTTAACATTTTTAAAAATTTTGTTGGGGGGGGGGGGGTCAGGATTTTTTAAACTACCCTCAAATAAAATTATCAAAAATAAAAATTCTTAGTTGTTCATTGTGTCTTCTACTGCATGGAGAATGTCTCCTGAAAATTTGTTACCATTATGTTTTAACATTTTTAAAAATGTGGGCAAAGTAAGTCTAGCCATTTTTGCAGTTAAAATACAAAGTAGCTTTTAAAAATTCACACAAAATATCGTAAGTCCACTTCTATATAATCTAGAAATATGAAATAGGTCGTTATCTAAAGCTTATTGCTAACACTTTGAATTGATGTATCAGTTATGGCAATGGGACAAAAATTAAAATTTCGCTTAAAGTTTTATTAAAGTACTGTGGAATACTTCGACTAAGCGTTGATTGCAGGTTGCTTTAAATTTTAAACTAACAACTAGCCCCAGACGGAGGGCATCGAAGATCTTTTATCTAATTTGTTGACACATTCAAACGCTTGTTTATCGTTCGACATACATTTTTTTCATAAATATTTATTTCTTGCATTATCATTTTTTGTGTGGTCCGTTAGGGTGTGTCACGTCCGTGAGACTGGACTCGAAGACCCTCTAGGTTTGCCTGAGCAAGCACCACGAACATGTTTAGTGAACAAATTACGCGATGCAGTAAGTATACGCCCCTTGTTTGCTAGGAGAACTCATCAGATTCGATCTTACTACCGCCTACCATCCCCCCACCATCCTACGGTGAAGTCTTACCGCCATTTAATTGCCTTAAATAAAACCAGGGACTAATCCTGGACAAACACCGGAGATACGCGACTATCGCGGGCGTGATGATGTCACAGGTCGGAGTTGGTGTGATGATGTCACAGGTCGGAGTTGGCGTGATGGTGGCACAGGTCGGAGTTGGTGTGATGGTGGCACAGGTCGGAGTTGGTGTGACGATGTCACAGGTCGGAGTTGGTGTGATGATGTCACAGGTCGGAGTTGGTGTGATGATGTCACAGGTCGGAGTTGGTGTGATGGTGGCACAGGTCGGAGTTGGTGTGATGGTGGCACAGGTCGGAGTTGGTGTGATGATGTCACAGGTCGGAGTTGGTGTGACGATGTCACAGGTAGGAGTTGGTGTGATGATGCCACAGGTCGGAGTTGGTGTGATGGTGGCACAAATCTGACTTGGCGTGCAACTAAAAACTGAGATAGAAAACATCTTGTGTGCCAATCTATTGACAGCGTTTAGGAGTAGTTCGCCAGCTGCAAGCAGACGGTCTCCTCAGACTGCGGCTGTTTGCTGAAAGAAAGGTTGAGGCCGCGGCGAAATGGGATTCATGCTCTATCACTAGTGACATGAACAGAGTTGCTGCTTCAAAGAGCAGGTTACACCCAGAGGCGTAGCGAGGGGGGGGCAGGGGGGACAGATTCCCCGGGCGCCAGCTAGTTAGGGGCGCCAAAATGTGCTTTGATATTATTTTATTGGTAAAAATAATGGGTTTGATGGTTGGAAAAAAGAAAAAGGGGCGCTTTAAAATGGATCTTGTCACAGGGCGTGAATCTTGTCCCCGGGCCCAAAACACCCTCGCTACGCCGCTGGTTACACCCCCTTCAAATCGGTCATTTTATCTTTAAATCCATGACATGCCATTCAGAAAGAGCCCACAAAGCATCTCATGGACCCTGTCACTAAATCGTCCCTGGGGAGTGGAGTCACGATGGTGAGGGGCGGTTTTGTTGGGGGGTGGGGGTGATAACTGCCGCTAAATAAAAAAATACAGTCTTCATCTTAAACGTCTAAAGCCCAATAAACATTCACCTTTGTCCCACTTAACATTAACCTTTGTCCCACTTAACATTAATCTTTGTCCAACTTAACATTCACCATTGTCCCACTTAACATTCACCTTTGTCCCACTTAACATTCACCTTTGTCCCACTTAACATTAACCTTTGTCCCACTTAACATTCACCTGCCTGGTCCAATTTAAAGCCCAATATAAACCTATTGACAAAAATATCCCAGCACTCCGGCAATGCCTAACAATACATCTACTGCCGTCATGGCTAACATCATATCTCTTGAAGTCATGACTGACATTACACCTACTGCATCCATGGCTAACATTACATCTCCTGCAGTCATGACTGACATTACATCTCCTGCAGTCATGGCTGACATTACATCTCCTGCAGTCATGACTGACATTACATCTCCTGCAGTCATGGCTGACATTACATCTACTGCATCCATGGCCCACAGTACATCTAGTACATCCATGGCTAACATTACATCCACTACATCCATGGCTAACTGTACATCTAGTACATCCATGGCTAACATTACACCAACTGCATCCATGGCCAACATTACACCAACTGCATCCATGGCCAACATTACACCAACTGCATCCATGGCCAACATTACACCAACTGCATCCATGGCCAACATTACACCAACTGCATCCATGGCCAACATTACACCAACTGCATCCATGGCCAACATTACACCAACTGCATCCATGGCCAACATTACACCAACTGCATCCATGGCCAACATTACACCAACTGCATCCATGGCCAACATTACACCAACTGCATCCATGGCCAACATTACACCAACTGCATCCATGGCCAACATTACACCAACTGCATCCATGGCCAACATTACACCAACTGCATCCATGGCCAACATTACACCAACTGCATCCATGGCCAACATTACACCAACTGCATCCATGGCCAACATTACACCAACTGCATCCATGGCCAACATTACACCAACTGCATCCATGGCCAACATTACACCAACTGCATCCATGGCCAACATTACACCAACTGCATCCATGGCCAACATTACACCAACTGCATCCATGGCCAACATTACACCAACTGCATCCATGGCCAACATTACACCAACTGCATCCATGGCCAACATTACACCAACTGCATCCATGGCCAACATTACACCAACTGCATCCATGGCCAACATTACACCAACTGCATCCATGGCCAACATTACACCAACTGCATCCATGGCCAACATTACACCAACTGCATCCATGGCCAACATTACACCAACTGCATCCATGGCCAACATTACACCAACTGCATCCATGGCCAACATTACACCAACTGCATCCATGGCCAACATTACACCAACTGCATCCATGGCCAACATTACACCAACTGCATCCATGGCCAACATTACACCAACTGCATCCATGGCCAACATTACACCAACTGCATCCATGGCCAACATTACACCAACTGCATCCATGACTAACATTACACCAACTGCATCCATGACTAACATTACACCAACTGCATCCATGACTAACATTACACCAACTGCATCCATGACCAACATTACACCAACTGCATCTATGGCCAACATTACACCAACTGCATCCATGGCCAACATTACACTAACTGCATCCATGACTAACATTACACCAACTGCATCCATGACTAACATTACACCAACAGCATCCATTACTAACATTACACCAACTGCATCCATGACTAACATTACACCAACTGCATCCATGACTAACATTACACCAACTGCATCCATGACTAACATTACACCAACTGCATCCATGACTAACATTACACCAACTGCATCCATGACCAACATTACACCAACTGCATCTATGGCCAACATTACATCAACTGCATCCATGGCTAACATTACACCAACTGCATCCATGACTAACATTACACCAACTGCATCCATGACTAACATTACACCAACTGCATCCATGGCCAACATTACACCAACTGCATCCATGGCTAACATTACATCCACTACATCCATGGCCAACAGTACATCTAGTACATCCATGGCTAACATTACATCCACTACATCCATGGCCAACAGTACATCTAGTACATCCATGGCTAACTTTACATCCACTGCATCCATGACTAATCACGTCTCAGCATACATGTCAGTTTAATAACATATTTTAAATTGAATTTCTACACATAAAGCTACAGTTTTTGCTCTGTTCTCGTCTTACTATAGCCAACTGTAGCCGAATTCGACGAAAGGTTTTTGAGATACACGAATCTGCTTTCTAAACGGGAATACGAACTTTTAAACGACCCCAATCAGATGTGAGTGACTGTCTCGCTTGTCTACTAAAACCACTGTCCTGTGTTATTTATTATTGTGCAGTATTTTTTTATTTGTGACATTGCGGTACTCAGTGGCGTAGCGAGGAGGGTGCGGACCGCACCGCGTGACACCATTTAAGGGGTGACACCCGAATGAAAAATTGCATATTTACATAGCTCGGTCTAACCTAGAATCATAAAAGGATAACAGATCCCGCATACATTTTTCACAAATGTAACCAATCCAAATGCGTCCTTTATTAAAAGTTCAAGATTCATGCGTCAGAAATGAGATGGCCCTATGTTTAGGTCAGAAAAACACAGTCATTATTCCACTACGATTGAAATGTTCTGTAACTTGCGTAAGCGACAGGAGGCTATATTTTTCTGAATTCGGAGAAATAGGGATTTCATCTTCATTGATACCAAATACGATTATGTCGGAAAAATTAAACACATTGAAAATGAATTTTTACCCATTTATAGGGTCTCATTGATAAGGTTAAAAAATATATTATTTTTACAAAATTTTCAATATTTTAATGATTAATTCTTTTTATTTAAATTTAATTGAAACAAAGTTTTTTGAAGACATATATAATATTGTAAGTCGAAACCCAGAAATACTAAAAAATTAATATTTTCCCCGATTCATCACTAGTATCGCCCCTTAACATGTTAGCAAGCTTGTCATATTTCGACCGCTGGGTTTTACCTGCTACCTTTCTGAGTTGTGTTTTGGACTGCGCTCTGACCGTTGATTTTGAACTGTCGTCAGTAATTATTTTGTTTGTTGTCTTGAACATGACAAAATTAAGGCATTTTTATTTTTCAAGATTATTATATCATTCCACATGACGTGCACAAATCTAAACGACCAAGTGGCTGCCAGCAGTGAAAAACAAAAAGTCCGGCGACTCACTAAAATCACTACCAGAATACATGCTTCGATATCAAGAAACCAAATAATGACCAGGGTCAGGGCTTATCAAAATACTTTCCTCAGCCTACCATTGATACTGATTTTCCCGATACCAGCAGCATGGATTCTTTTCAACAAATAGTGGAGAAAATGGAAAAGTTTGACGTGAAAACACAAGTAAAAGACATGGATGGTTTGGGAACCGAAATGTCTGCTGATAATGTTGATTCAAACCAAGATACTGTATGTGTATTGGTTAATGACACAGTCTGGCACATTTTATAAGATTCTTCTCTCTGGAATGTACCAATTCCAGATCATTTTCGGTCTGAAATTATTAAAATACGGAGTACCTCGTTTCAGAACGAGGACGGACCATTCAGCGCAGTGGCAAGGCATCATGCAAAATCTAAAGGAGGTGTTCGCCAACAAACAAAACAATGGATCTACGGGATGATTCAATTGGCGAAAAAATACTGCGGTCGTGGATGGTTTATTCATCCGTCAGTCAGAAATTTTATTATTTTTGCTACAGATTGTTTGCTGTTAATGTTACAGAAACAACATCCAAATTTATTACTGGCGTTGATAAGAGGTGGAAACTGAGCCCAAAATTACAAAATCATGAAGCATCGGAAGAGCACCTATGTTGCCTTGAAAAGCTAAAAGCATTGGCAGCGGGACTTAGGATACACAAAACAATTGATGCTGAAAGTATTGCTGTGATGGGCAGGGAGAAGAAAAAGTGGAGGGATCTCTCAACAGGTTGCTGTATGTCACATTGTTTCTTGCAAAGCAAAATCTGGCATTTCGTGGCCACAACCAAGATGAATCGTCGCTGAAACTTTCTAGAAATAGTTGAGATACTATCTCAATATGACTCAGTGCTAAAAGAGCAACAAATGAGACTAAAGAGGAGGACAGCTACAGAAAAAAAGCATCCGCATCTTACCTTTCACCAGAAACCCAAACTGAATGTATAAATGTGCTTGAAAATCATGTGAAGAAGATTCTATCATGGATATAAAAGCTGTGAGGTATTGTGAATTATGTTAAAAAGTACACCTGACATACCCCACAGTGACCAGATTTCTAAAGTGATCAGATATGGGAAAGTCCACAATGGGAAAGTTGAAGTGAGAGAAGTGTTTCTTACATTTTTTCCGTTAAGAGGGAAAAAGCTGATGACCTCAGTTCTAACATTCTTACAAATCTAGAACGTGATGGATTGGACATAATGATGTTCAGAGCCCAAAGTTTACGATAATGTTGCCAAAATGTTTCGAATCCATGGAGTTGTTCAGGCCATTCTGAAAGAGAAATAATAAGAAAGCGATTTTTAAGGGATGTGTGTACCATTGGCTTAAATTGTGTGGTCAACACTCTTTTGCCGAAAATGCTTCATGTTTTACATTTTTCGGTACTCGTGAAAGAATATTTTCATTCTTTCCTACATCCACTCATCGATGGAATTTTCTAATTGAACAGACTGGAATGTCGTTGAAAAGACTGTCAACAACGCGTTGGAATGCTCATCATTTTGCTGTTAAAACAGAGAACGATGAGTTTGATGAATGTGTAGCGGAGATTCGAGCTCAGGGTAATCCTCTTGAAAATTTTCATACAAGAGGTACAGCACAAGGTCTTTTACATGCTGTCTGTGATTTCACGCTTATCTGCTACCTTTACCCTTCGGCTGATCTACTTGAAGGAAGTTAATCTTACACAGCAGAATGTGCAGACTAAAGGCTTTACTCTTGACAAAGTGGTGACAAACCTAGAGGCCTTATGATTCTTTCTGCACGACAAGCTCTGTCACTTGGGGGAACATGCTATTGAAAAGGCACTTTTAAAATCAGACCAACTATTGAATTTTGGTAGAGAGAAGATTAAAATTTAAGACTTGAATGGCAGGAGAACAATTGATAGATGCTTGACTCTTTCTGCGAGAAGAAAACTGTAGGGAGATGCTGGAATGTATTGATCGCATTTATTCTGAACTTTAGATCAGATCATCAGCGATCAAGGAAGTAGCAGATATGTTTGGGGCTATTCAACCCAAGAGTCTAGTATCAGCAAGTGAAGAAGAGTTATTGGTGTCCGTTACAAAATTAACTTCTTTCTATGATGAGTTATCAGAAGATGAACTTTTAAAAGACATAACAAGGCTTAGAAGACATCCAGAGGCAGCTTAAATTGAATTTCACAAAGTCATGGACTGGTCAGTATTTGGTGGTTTGAAATTCATAGCTGAATGGGACTTCCTAGAATGTCTTCCAATACTCTCGCTAGGCCTTGTGAGCGGAGCTTTTCAAAACTAAGACCTATCAAGAAATATTTATGATCCATCATGGGATAGTCTGGGCTTTCTGATGTGGCTCTGCTATCCATTGAAAGTGAAACAGTGAAGGACATTGATTTTGATTATATGATTGACAGGTCTGCAGCTTTGAAGACAAGGAAAGGAAAATGATAAATAAGTAAATTTAATGTTTAAAAAAAACAACTACAAAATAACGTTGTTACAGTTTTTTAAATACATTGACCTTATGACCTTCGATTCGTGTTTTTATTCTTGTCATTGCTATGCTGTGGACTTAATTTAACAAGAAGAAATCCATCATGAAAACTGTTGTTGTTGTTGTTGTTTTGGAGAGGGGGGGGTGAAACCATGAGTTCACCGCACCGGAGGGTTGGGGGACACCAACCCTAGCTACGCCACTGGGTGGTACCGTCTCATTTTTTGTACTAAAACTGTGATACTGTATTCGTTACTGTCTCGTTTGTCTACTAAAGCTCCGGTAGTGTCTTATTTTTTACTGTGTGGTTACTGTCTCGTGTGGCTAGAACTTAATATGTTTTTGTTTTTGTATTTTTGAAGGTTTTAGTTTGTGAAATTAAACACAATATTGAAAGAAATCAACAAACAACGACAACGTAATTTCCAATTCATCAGTACAACAATCATTATACATTTAGGGGGAGAGGGGGGTGTCCATAAATGACGTCAACAGTTTTTAAGCAATTTGTTACCCTCTAATCCCCCTTGTCAAAACTGTCAAACTTTTAATTTTATCTTGTGCTGATATATTTTAATAACAAAGAATTGTAGGAACAACATTTTATTGCATCTATAGCTTGTTAATCAACAAGTTCAAAAGTTTTAACACTTAAATTTTATAATGCAGATTCAATGAAAAGGGTGTCAAAGGCTTAATAATTTTTTTTTTTTTTTTTGTGGAAGTATAAATATCATTATAGATTACAATTGTGGCATATTTTCTAGCTGATATCATCTTACAGGGAGTTGCCCGGTGTTGCTCTATCGTAACAATGGGCATAGCGGCTGATTTTATCATTTTCATCTTGCATAACTGATATACCAGACGAGTCAAAATCATCCTCATCTTAACAGTCAGCACTTAAAATAGAAGCATTGTCTGTGTGAGCAATAATTGCCACAAGCTCTCTCTGTCTCCTGGCAGCTACTTGCATTGGTTGAATCCTTTTTTTTGTTGTTGAGGAGCAGGTGGTAATTTCGCATGCATTGTCGGTGCTGTATGGAAATGATATTTCAATGTCAACATGACTTGTGATGCAAAATAGATGTTACAGATGTTTGCCAATCCGTTCAAGCAGCGATGTCATTATTGTTGCTCACTTTACTTTCCCCGAATTCTAAAAATAT
The DNA here is from genome assembly GCA_964033795.1 of Lymnaea stagnalis. Taxonomy (NCBI): domain Eukaryota; kingdom Metazoa; phylum Mollusca; class Gastropoda; family Lymnaeidae; genus Lymnaea; species Lymnaea stagnalis. Next base: position 6,178,304 of record CAXITT010000001.1, on the reverse strand, counting down.
CGTAGGTGGCTCGCAAGACTGACCCGTGCTCTAAATAATCTCTGGCACCGCCGGCATGGGATAGTTGCTGCAGACGGTGTTGCGCTTTCGGGCAAGCCTGCGTGTCTCCGCTGTGGTGATCCTATTAGCATCATGGGATTTAGCCCCCTTCTTGACAGCTTCTCTCCACCTGGCTCTGTCCTGGGCTGTCTGCACCCATTGAATAGGGTTGATGCTGAAGTCCTTAGTGCCGCTTTCAGTGAGTTTTTATAACGCTTTTTTTTTACCTCCTTGGGAGCGCTTGCCTGTCGTGAGTTCTCCGAAGAATATCTGTTTCGGAAGCCGGTGGTCTTCCATACGGCCTACGTATCCCATCCAACGGAGCTGAGACTGCTTCAGGGTGGTGAAGATACTAGGTAGGTTCGCTCTAGCGAGGGCCTCTGTGTCAGGGACTTTGTCTTGTCACCTGATGCCGAGGAGTTTCCTGAGACAGATTGTCTGAAAATGGTTCAGTTTCTTGGCGTGACGCTGGTAGACTGTCCACGTTTCACATCCGTAGAGCAATGTCTTATACAGATAGAGCACTCACTGCCTTATACAGATACAGTACTCACCTGACTTACACAGATACAGTACTCACCTGACTTATACAGATACAGCACTCACCTGACTTATACAGATACATTACTCACCTGACTTATACAGATACAGCACTCACCTGCCTTATACATATACAGTACTCACCTGACATATACAGAAACAGTACTCACCTACCTTACACAGCTACAGTACTCACCTGACTTACACAAAATACAATACTCACCTGCCTTATACAAAATGCAGTACTCACCTGTCTTATACAAATACAGTACTCACCTGCCTTATACAAATACAGTACTCACCTACCTTATACAAATACAGTACTGATCTGTCTTATTTAAATTCAGTACTCACCGCCTTACAGTACTCACCTGCCTCATATAAATCACACTGTTTTAAAGTTTAATTCCCTCCTTGTGACGCAGACAAAATACAAAAATGAACGCAAAGCGTGTTATGTTCTCGGACAAGGACGAGTACGAGCCTCGCTTTGATGACGAAGATGCTGACGACTATCCCTCTCCCAACCTCCTGGACGACGAGCCTTCCAGCCAGGACCCCGACAATCCACAGATACCGCTCACAGAGATGGACTCATTAGATGGGATCTCGCCCGGGACTACTAGCAACTCGGAACAAGGACCTTCAGCTCTGTCCAGCTTGCTGACGGTAACGATGTGTTAAAAATAGAATCTAGAGCAGTGTTTCCCAAAGTGGAGTCCCACGCCCACAGGGGGGAAATTCGAGTGTTTAAAAAAGGGTTGGGATTGGGGGGGGGGGGGTTGAAAATGATCTGTCTAGAATTTGAAAATTAACCGTCTTGAGGCGCATTTGAACGGCAAACATTGTTGTCATATTATTTCAGATTTAAGTTACTTCCAATCATTCAAGACAATTGTTGGGGAAAGAAAAACCTTAAGCTCTATGCTCACTAAGCATATTGGAACTGTCAATGGTACTCAAAGACATGGGACACATGACAAAGACATGGAGTACACAACAAAGACATGGGACACATGACAAAGACATGGAGCTCACAACAAAGACATGGGACACATGAAAAAGACATGGAGCACACAACAAAGACATGGAGCACACAACAAAGACATGGGACACATGACAAAGACATGGGACACACAACAAAGACTTGGGACACACAACAAAGACATGGGACACACAACAAAGACTTGGGACACATGACAAAGACATGGAACACACAACAAAGACATGGAACACATGACAAAGACATGGAGCACACAACAAAGACATAGAGCACACAACAAAGACATGGGACACATGACAAAGACATGGGACACACAACAAAGACATGGAGCACACAACAAAGACATGGGACACACAACAAAGACTTGGGACACACAACAAAGACTTGGGACACATGAAAAAGACATGGGACACACAACAAAGACATGGGACACACAAAAAAGGCATGGGACACACAACAAAGATTTGGGACATATGAAAAAGACATGGGACACACAAGAAAGACATGGGACACACAACAAAGACTTGGGACACATAACAAAGACATGGGACACACAACAAAGACATGGGACACACAACAAAGACTTGGGACACACAACAAAGACATGGGACACACAACAAAGACATGGGACACACAACAAAGACTTGGGACACATGAAAAAGACATGGGACACACAACAAAGACAATGGACACACAACAAAGACTTGGGACACATGGAAAAGACATGGGACACACAACAAAGACATGGAGCACGCAACAAAGACATAAGACAATGACAAAGACGTGGGACACACGACAAAGACATTGGAAACACAACAGTGTATTTTTTATGAAGATACAATTCTTTGGTATAAACTTTGTATCTCTTAAAATTAAACGATTGCTTTTATGAAGTCCTCACCTCATTAATGTTTTTTACTTTAATGATATTCCAGGTTTTGCCATCTCAGTCATTTTTTGGCTTATCAATAATTTGATACTAGTATTTTCCGTTAGAGGCACATCTCAAGTATAAAATTTGGCGGTTACTTTGTGCTATGCACATTGTTCAGATCCAGTGGTCCTTTTGGACATGTGCCCTTCGGTGTGCAATGCCCATTATTTAGATCCAGCGACCCTTTGGGCATGTGCGCTTTTCTGTACAATGTCCATAATTTAGATACAGTGGCCCTTTGGGCAAGACACCATCGGTGTGCAGTGGCCACCATTCAAATTCGGTGGCTCTTTGGGCGTGAGACCTTCAGCGAGCAATGTACATGAACTGTCCAAGTAACTCTTCAATATTTTGTGTACTTAGCATTAAGATGTTTGATTGCGCTCTACTAACAGTGGGGCCGGGACTTGATGAAACCTTCTTCGTCGTCGAATGGTCCTGATGGAGACGATGCACAAAACGGGTCAACGAAAGAAAAGGAAGAAAGCTCCACTCAAGAGGAAGAGGAGAAAGAAAGTGAGCCTGAAAAAGCGGACAATCCCATTCCTGAAGAGGGAGGAGATAGAAAAACTAAAAAGAAGAAAAAAGGCAAATCTGAAAAGGGAGGTGGCCCCAGTCCCGAGGAAGGAGACGATAAAAAATCTAAAAAGAAGAAAAAAAACAAATCTGAAAAGGGAGGTAGCCCCAGTCCCGCGGAAGGAGGAGGTAAAAAATCTAAAAAGAAGAAAAAGGGAGGCAAGACCAATCCCGAAGAGGGGGGAACCAAAAAAGCTAAAAAGAAGTCTAAACGAGACAAATCAAGTAATTGGAAGAAAGCGCATGAGTTGGAGAGAGTTCATTCAAAGTCGTCACTTTCTGCCGACAGAAATGAAAATACAGTTGAAGAAGTGGATGTTGCTCGAAACCATATAGAAGTCGCTGTAGCTAAACTGCCTTCGGAAAATTCTTCAAAAAGCAAGGTCTGCTCAAAATTAATTCCAGTTGACTCAAAAAGTATGTGGTCCGTTTTTAGAAACTTCACCGTCTTGAAGGCTGTAATGAAGTTTAAGTCGAAGCTAGGGAACAAGAACCAGGCCAAAGAAAGTAAGACAGAATATGATAAATTGAGTGTCAAAGCAATGGCTTTTTCCGAAGAGGGTGATCACCGCAATGCACTGACTGGCTTGAAAACAAAGGTCTTTGTCAGGAAACCACAGGTAGATGTCATCAGTCTATGGGAAAGTAATGTGCCTCAAACGCAAGAGATTGTCTTATTAGGGGGAAGCATTCTCCAGCCTGTGAAACACCAAAAAATAGTGCTTACCAAGCTAGGAGACAAAACGATACAGCATTCAATAACGGCGAGCACCTTGCACGAAGAAGAACAAAGTCAAGCAGATCGAGATCAACACTCGAGCCGCTCAGCCATGGGAACATCAGCTAAACATTTTGAAGGTTCGTCTCCAGAGTTAGACATCTGCTTGTCTCGGGTCCCGTATGCTGATTCCTCGTCAGACATATATCCTTCAAGTCACACCACGTCCAGCTCACAGTGCCAGCTATTTTCTGTTCTTGACTGTGACCTCAGTTCCGATTCAAGTTCGCTCACCCTTAAAGATTATGAATCATTAGAAAGTCAATCCCAGGTCATAAAGACAGGCCCTGGAAGCAGACAGTGCTTGGATCTTAAATCTGGCGTACCGAAACCTGATCATTTAGAGAGCATGACTTCAGATACATTTGAAATAACTAGCTCAAGTACACAATATCCACAAACTTCAGACCAGTCTTTCCATCAGCGGCCACGTCGGTCTCAAGAGTACTCGTTACAGAGCAAACTTTCAGATGTAACTCCAGATCAACGGCTTTGCGGACCTCAAGAGTACTCGCTAACTAGTCAACTGTCAGGTCAAATCCCATATCAACAACTTAGGCGGCAGGGGCATAGACGAGGGGACAACAGCTCAACACCCAAGGCTGACTTATACCCTCACAAGGCAGACTCATACCCTCACAAGGCTGACTTATACCCTCACAAGGCAGACTCATACCCTCACAAGGCAGACTCATACCCTCACAAGGCAGACTCATACCCTCACAAGGCTGACTTATACCCTCACAAGGCAGACTCATACCCTCACAAGGCAGACTCATACCCTCACAAGGCAGACTCATACTCTCAAAAGGCTGACTCATACTCTCACAAGGCAGACTTATACCCTCACAAGGCTGACTCATACCCTCACAAGGCAGACTTATACCCTCACAAAGCAGACTCATACCCTCACAAGTCAGACTCATACCCTCACAAGGCAGACTCATACCCTCACAAGGCAGACTCATACCCTCACAAGTCAGACTCATACCCTCACAAGGCAGATTCATACCCTCACGGGGCAGACTCACACCCTCACAAGGCAGACTCATACCCTCATTAGACAGACTCATAGCCTCACCCTTCAGAACAAAGACAGAAAAAAACGAGAGTGGACACCTTGAAAAAAACTGGTAAAAACGACAGTTAACTAGGATGATTTTAGTAGCCCGAACGAAAGTAGTTGATGGTTCGTTGATGTCGGCTTTCCTCACACGATCGAATAAGTTTCCCAACCCATGAAGACCAATGATGCATGGAATGAAGTCTTCTAGCGCTATTAATGACGTTATGCAACTTCACAAGACGCGAGAATTTAAACATTAAAAAAAGAAGAAGATGTTTGTTTGGAAGACACAATATAAACCTTTTGTATAAATCGTACAAATTCGAATAAAACGAAAACAAAACACACATGTATTCTTGTTATCATTGGGTATTATTTGGTTAAGTAGTAACACCTCAGCATGACAGTCAATGTTAAAGTTGTGATTACAGTGACATGGGGGATGGGGGAGACGTACGAATATGAGCAATTAAAAAGTAAGATCCAGTTGTTTGTTATAAAATGCAAGTTGTCACTCAGTAAACTCTAATCTGTCACAAATTTAACTTCCTAGAAATTTCGGGCAAGAACATCCTAGAATCTGTCAGGCCAGAAGACCATCCTAAAATCTGTCAGACATGAGCAGCCTAGAAAATGTCAGGCAAGAACATCCTAGAATCTGTCAGGCAAGGTCATCCTAGAATATGTCAGACATTAGCATCCTAGACAATGTCAGGCAAGAACATCCCAGAATCTGTCAGACATGTGCATCCTAGAAAATGTCAGGCAAAAACATCCTAGAATCTGTCTGTCATGAGCATTCTAGAAAATGTCAGGCAAGAACATCCTAGAATATGTCTGTCAAGAGCACTATAGAAAATGTCAGGCAAAAACATCTTAAAATCTGTCAGACATGAGCATTCTAGAAAATGTCAGGCAAGAACATCCTAGAATCTGTCTGTCATGAGCTTCCTAGAAAATGTCAGGCCAGAACATCGTAGAACCTATCAGACATGCGCATCCTAGACACTGTAAATATTATTATTATTAGTAGTAGTAGTTTTATATAGCGCGGTACCCCAGCCTAGGGCTGGGCTCACCACGCTGCTGTATATTCAATCTAATAAACGTGAACTGAAAAATTAACATACATTAATTAAAGAAAACAAAACTAATGTATATTCAATCCACATATTGCATAACTATTTACATGTCAAGCCATGGACGTCACTCCTCACCATCGTTTATCGGCCAGAAGAGGGGGGGGGGGGGAGAGATCAGTCAGGATAGTAGAGTTTAAAGAGACATGTTTCGACTGCAGTTTTGAAGGCTGTAATGGTCGGTTGGTCGGTATGTTGCGGATTTGTAGTTGAAGAGAATTCCATTGCTGGGAGCACAGAAAGAGAAAGATCGTATGTTTTTGTGCGAGTCTTTGGACAGAAAGAATACGCGCGTCTGCGAACGGGTGAATAGACAGAGAGAAGTTCGGTTAGATAGGATGTATGCATGAATTCGAGAAAAAAATTGTGGCAAATCCGTTCAAGCAGCGATTTTATTATTGTTACACACTTTACATTCACCAAATCCTCAACTCTATCAATATCATTAATCTTGACCGCACCTAACACATGCACCTTGTCCTTGTACCATACATGCAACCGAATCTACAGGGGAAGAGAGACACACTTTTGACTTCTTTTGCACTAAAAAAGTGTGCTAACATTCTGACCAGCCATCTGCAGAGCACAGACAGACAAAGATTAAATGAATCTTATATTGTTCAAAGCCTAAAAATTAGATGACTATTTACAGTCATTTACACTTATAAATTTGTTGAAATAAGGGAACAATCAGTCAATTTTTAAGATTAAAATTTTATTAAAGAAAACATGATTGTTGACGTCAACTACTCTAAACCCCCTCCCCACCCCTTGTCAACTGCTCTAAACCCCCTCCCTCCACCTTGTCAACTACTCTAAACCCCCTCCCCACCCCTTGTCAACTGCTCTAAACCATCTCCCTCCACCTTGTCAACTACTCTAAACCCCCTCCCCACCCCTTGTCAACTACTCTAAACCCCCTCCCCACCCCTTGTCAACTGCTCTAAACCATCTCCCTCCACCTTGTCAACTACTCTAACCCCCCTCCCCACCCCTTGTCAACTACTCTAAACCCCCTCCGCCCCCCCCCTCATGTCAACAACTGTCAAACATTTCCAAATCCCATCCCTGCCCTCATTTTGTTGAAATGGAGGCCTCCTTGATCCACCGTTTATCTCATCTGCCCATTAGGTCCACAGTTTATCTCATCTGCCCCTTAGGTCCACCGTTTATCTCATCTGCCTATTAGGCCCACAGTTTATCTCATCTGCCTATTAGGCCCACAGTTTATCTCATCTGCCTATTAGGTCCACCGTTTATCTCATCTGCCTATTAGGCCCACCGTTTATCTCATCTGCCTATTAGGCCCACAGTTTATCTCATCTGCCCATTAGGCCCACAGTTTATCTCATCTGCCTATTAGGCCCACAGTTTATCTCATCTGCCTATTAGGCCCACAGTTTATCTCATCTGCCCATTAGGCCCACAGTTTATCTCATCTGCCTGTTAGGCCCACAGTTTATCTCATCTGCCCATTAGGTCTACCGTTTATCTCATCTACCTATTAGGTCCACCCTTTATCTCATCTACCCATTAGGTCCACCGTTTATCTCATCTACCCATTAGGTCCACAGTTTATCTCATCTGCCCATTAGGCCCACAGTTTATCTCATCTGCCTATTAGGCCCACAGTTTATCTCATCTGCCCATTAGGTCCACAGTTTATCTCATCTGCCCATTAGGTCTACCGTTTATCTCATCTACCCATTAGGTCCACAGTTTATCTCATCTGCCCATTAGGTCCACAGTTTATCTCATCTGCCTATTAGGTCCACAGTTTATCTCATCTGCCCATTAGGTCCACAGTTTATCTCATCTGCCCATTAGGTCTACCGTTTATCTCATCTGCCTATTAGGTCCACCGTTTATCTCATCTACCCATTAGGTCCACCGTTTATCTCATCTACCCATTAGGTCCACAGTTTATCTCATCTACCCATTAGGTCCACAGTTTATCTCATCTGCCCATTAGGTCCACAGTTTATCTCATCTACCCATTAGGTCCACCGTTTATCTCATCTACCCATTAGGTCCACAGTTTATCTCATCTGCCCATTAGGCTCACAGTTTATCTCATCTGCCTATTAGGCCCACAGTTTATCTCATCTGCCCATTAGGTCTACCGTTTATCTCATCTGCCTATTAGGTCCACCGTTTATCGCATCTGCCCATTAGGTCCACCGTTTATCTCATCTACCCATTAGGTCCACAGTTTATCTCATCTGCCCATTAGGCCCACAGTTTATCTCATCTGCCTATTAGGCCCACAGTTTATCTCATCTGCCCATTAGGTCCACAGTTTATCTCATCTACCCATTAGGCCCACAGTTTATCTCATCTGCCCATTAGGTCCACCGTTTATCTCATCTGCCTATTAGGTCCACCGTTTATCTCATCTGCCCATTAGTTCCACCGTTTATCTCATCTGCCTATTAGGCCCACATTTTATCTCATCTGCCTATTAGGCCCACAGTTTATCTCATCTGCCTATTAGGTCCACCGTTTATCTCATCTGCCTATTAGGCCCATCGTTTATCTCATCTGCCTATTAAACCCATTGTTTATCTCATCTGCCTATTAGGCCCACAGTTTATCTCATCTGCCTATTAGGCCCATCGTTTATCTCATCTGCCTATTAGGCCCATCGTTTATCTCATCTGCCTATTAGGCCCATCGTTTATCTCATCTGCCTATTAGGCCCATCGTTTATCTCATCTGCCTATTAGGCCCACCGTTTATCTCATCTGCCTATTAGGCCCACAGTTTATCTCATCTGCCTATTAGGCCCATCGTTTATTTCATCTGCCTATTAGGCCCACCGTTTATCTCATCTGCCTATTTGGCCCACCGTTTGTCTCATCTGCCTATTAGGCCCACCGTTTATCTCATCTGCCTATTAGGCCCATCGTTTATCTCATCTGCTTATTAGGCCCACCGTTTATCTCATCTGCCTATTAGGCCCACAGTTTATCTCATCTGCCTATTAGGCCCACAGTTTATCTCATCTGCCAATTAGGTCCACAGTTTATCTCATCTGCCCATTAGGTCCACCGTTTATCTCATCTGCCCATTAGGTCCACAGTTTATCTCATCTGCCCATTAGGCCCACAGTTTATCCACCGTTTATCTTAATTTGTGGGTCCGCCTTTTATCTCATATATTAGGTCTACGATTTAAATTTGTTAGGTCGACCATTAAGCTCTCCTACGGAAGAATATAAAAATCGTTTCTACCGTAACCCCCTTCCCCCCACCTCCCCCGCAATTTATCTGAGTCAAGAAATAGGAAAGTTTAAGTGTCTTGTTGACTGTGGTTGGTGGACTATAGTTGGAATGTGGTTCGCGGACAATAGTTGGTGGGAAAAAGCTGGTGGACTATGATTGGTGGACTATATTTGGAATCTAGTTAGCTGGCCATAGTTGGTGGGAAACAGCTGGTGCACTATGTTTGGTGGACTATAGTTGGAATGTGGTTGGCTGGCCATAGTTGGTGGGAAACAGCTGGTGGACTATGGCTGGTGGACTATGGTTGGAATGTGGTTGGCTGACCATAGTTGGTGGGAAACAGCTGGTGGACTATGGTTGGTGGACTATAGTTGGAATGTGGTTGGCTGGCCATAGTTGGTGGGAAACAGCTGGTGGACTATGGTTGGTGGACTATAGTTGGAATGTGGTTGGCTGGCCATAGTTGGTGGGAAACAGCTGGTGGACTATGGTTGGTGGACTATAGTTGGAATGTGGTTGGCTGGCCATAGTTGGTGGGAAACAGCTGGTGGACTATGTTTGGTGGACTATAGTTGGAATGTGGTTGGCTGGCCATAGTTGGTTAACAAGAGCTGGTGGACTATAGTTGGAATGTGGTTGGCTGGCCATAAATGGTGAGCAACAGCTGGTGGACTATGGTTGGTGGACTACAGTGGGAATGTGGTTGGCTGGCCATAGTTGGTGGGAAACAGCTGGTGGACTATGGTTGGTAGACTATATTTGGAATGTGGTTGGCTGGCCATAGTTGGTGGGAAACAGCTGGTGGACTCTGGTTGGTGGACTATAGTTGGAATGTGGTTGGCTGGCCATAGTTGGTGGGGAAACAGCTGGTGGACTATGGTTGGTGGACTGTAGTTGGAATGTGGTTGGCTGGCCATAGTTGGTGGGCAACAGCTGGTGGACAATGATTGGTGGACTATAATTGGAATGTGGTTGGCTGGCCATAGTTGATGGGAAACAGCTGGTGGACTAGAGTTGGTGGACTATGGTTGGTGGACTATGGTTGGTGGACCATGGTTGGTGGACTATGGTTGGCGGACGGTGGTAGGTGGACCATGGTTAGTGGACTATGGTTGGTGGACCATGGTTGGTTGACTATGGTTGGTGAACTATGGTTGTGGACCATTGTTGGTGGACTATGGTTGGTGGACTATGGTTGGTGGACTATGGTTGGTGGACCATGGTTGGTGCACTATGGTTGGTGGACTATGGTTGGTGGACCATGGTTGGTGGACTATGGTTTGTGGACCAGGGTTAGTGGACAATGGTTGGTGGACTGTAGTTGGAATGTGGTTGGCTGGCCATAGTTGTTGGGAAACAGCTGGTGGACTATGGTTGGTGGACTATAGTTGGAATGTGGTTGGCTGACCATAAATTGTGAGAAACAGCTGGTGGACTATGGTTGGTGGACCATGGTTAGTGGACTATAGTTGGAATGTGGTTGGCTGACCATAGTTGGTGGGAAACAGCTGGTGGACTATGGTTGGTGGACTATAGTTGGAATGTGGTTGGCTGACCATAAATGGTGAGAAACAGCTGGTGGACTATGGTTGGTGGACCATGGTTGGTGGACTGTAGTTGGAATGTGGTTGGCTGACAATAGTTGGTGGGCAACAGCTGGTGGACTCTGGTTGGTGGACTATAGTTGGAATGTGGTTGGCTGACCATATTTGGTGGGCAACAGCTTTTGGACTATGGTTGGTGGACTATAGTTGGAATGGATTTGGCTGACCATAGTTGGTGGGAAACAGCTGGTGGACTATAGTTGTTACACTATAGTTGGAATGTGGTTGGCTGACCATAGTTGGTGGGAAACAGCTGGTGGACTATGGTTGGTGGAGCATGGTTGGTGGACCATGGTTGGTGGACTATAGTTGGAATGTTGTTGGCTGACCATAGTTGGTGGGCAACAGCTGGTGGACCATAGTTGGTGGACCATGGTTGGTGGACTATAGTTGGAATGTGGTTGGCTGACCATAGTTGGTGGGCAACATCTGGTGGACTATGGTTGGTGGACTATAGTTGGAATGTGGTTGGCGGACCACAGTTGGTGGGCAACAGCAGGTAGACTAAGATTGGTAGACTATAGTTGGAATGTGGTTGGCTGATCATAGTTGGTGAGCAAAAGCTGGTGGACTATGGTTGGTGGACTATAGTTGGAATGTGGTTGGCTGACCATAGTTTGTGGGCAAAAGCTGGTGGACTATGGTTGATGGACTATAGTTGGAATGTGGTTTGCTGACCATAGTTGGTGGACCATAGTTGGTGGACCATAGTTGGTGGACCATAGTTGGTGGACCATAGTTGGTGCGCAACAGCTGGTTGACAATGGTTGGTTGACTAGGTTTGTCTTAGTAATGTCAGAATCGCAGGTTCTCAAACAAGTATAATTATGCCAAGGCAAACGGCCCAGTACAAGCTAGTTTACAGTTCTATAAACTTACCAAGAAAAATTTGCCATAAAAATATTATTTTTATAAACCATTTAAAAGGGACATTTCAGATAGAGGCAGTTGATGACAGGCGTTTAAAGGAAACACAATTTTCTCAAACTCAACGAAACATCTACAAAACTGAATGATCTATTTCTAGATTTTCTGACTATCAAGATAAATCTAGTTTTCACATCTTCAAAACTGAATGTTCTATTTATAGTTTCTGACTATCAAGATAAATCTAGTTTTCCTGCTGGTTTGTATTAAGGTGATAGGTAGTTTACTCTTTTATTTTCTCCAGGATAGCCTAAAAGTTCCTAAATGAAGGACATTTAATGCCATCCCGTTGTTCATCATATTGATTGATTGATTGGATATTAATATAGCGCTGGTATCCATGCTACTTTAGCATGCTCACTGCGCTCTGGTGGTCTTAAATCTATTTAATTTAAACAAAAAAATCTTTAAATGTTAAGACTGCTGAAGACCGCAGGTTCTGGGTACAGGTTTATAAATCAGTTCTTTAAGATATTCCTGTGCAGAGCCTTCTATGCAGTTGATGGGAGATCTCGTAGAACTGGGTGATGTGGTCATACTTCTTTATCCGCGATACACTTGTTGATTGTTATGAGTGAAAAGTTTAGCTACTAAAACAATATCAAACTATCCAGGAATAAAAATTGGCAGAAACATTCCAAAAATGAGAAAATTTGGAGAGATTTCACTGCTTCTTGTCAAGCGACTCGTGAACTGGAAGTATTTGTTAATAGCAGTGACTGTTTTTGTTTAAATTAATTAATCTATAGAATGGAAAACACAGATAAGTCCACCAATTCTTAGTTATGTTCGAAATAAATTATAATCATACGTCAAGGAGACTTTCAGATACAACTATATCCAACTATCAGGAATAAAACTTGAGAGAAACATTCCAAAAATGAGAAAATATAGAGCGATTTCACAGCTACTTATCAGGCACTGGTGAACCAGAACTACATTCTCTTACCACATATTGTGATTCATTCTCTATTCGGTGGTTATTAACTCTATTGTTGAGATTTAAAAGACACTGCCAAAGTGGTAGTGGAACAGAGTCCAATATGTACAAATATACGAATGACTTCCATAGCAATTAAGCTGATAAAAATCATCAGCCCCAAAGCATGTAAAGCTTATAAGAAATATGTCAATACTGAACAAGACAATATACTGCTCCGCATAACTCAGTACACATAAAAATATTAAAAAGGTCGTGAACATGGTCCCATGATAAGCTCTGCATATAAGAGATCATGAGCTCAAAAATTCTTCTTGGGTCATCACAAGCTATAGGCCAGGTCGATTGGACTTGTTAGCAAGGTGTTATTGAGTAGGAAGGCAGCACCTACATTGGATTAATAATTGCCTGACTGCGCAAAAAGAGCTTCAGTCATACCGGTACAAGTTTAAATTTCAGTACACCCGAATAAATCGGAAATCTGTTTTTTAAAATCCTGAAAGTTGAAAGTAAAAAAAATGTGACGGTTATTCCATGAAGATCTTTTAGCATACACATTCATTGGTTTTTGTCAATCTTCCATTCCTTATTTTTTAAATTTTTAACTCTGGTAATGACATGATCAATGTCTCTTAGTCTTAAGCATGAGACTTCATCAAATACACTAGAATCATATCAGAAACTTAATAAAGAATCAACAAATATTAGACTCAACCAGTTATTGTTTTTTTTTAATGAAACATTCTCAGCAGAGAGAAGTAGAACTGTTAAATTTATAAGCACACAAAAAGAACTTCTTACATCACACCAAAAAAAAAAAAAAAAAAAAAAAAAAAAAAAAAAAAAAATAATGAAACATTCTCAGCAGAGAGAAGTAAAACTGTTAAATTTATAAGCACAAAAAAAGAACTTCTTACATCACACAAAAAAAAAAAAAAAAACAAGAATCATAAAATTGAAATCATGTTTAAAGGTCCAATTATTGTTGGTTGCATTGATAAAAAAAATGTGTAGTTTATTAGATTAGAGAGTATCAAGTAGCATTCCCATGACTCATACTTACAAATTAGGTCTACAGAGATTTTTTTTTAAAACACACAAGAAAAGGAAAGAACCAGGTAAACATATCAATCCCATTGGCAGTAACACTTTGCCTTAGAGGAGATAATCACCATCAATCCCATAGGCAGTAACACTAAGCCCTAAGGGAGATAATCACTATCAATCCCACAGGCAGCAACACTTAACCTAAAGGGAGATAATCACTATCAATCCCACAGGCAGTAACAATTTACCTTAGAGGAGATAATCACAATTTTAATGGGGAGAAAAGTGCTGTGGGTGGTCCAATGCTTCATTAAATTTATTCAGTTATTTGTATGTACATATCCTTTCAGATCTACAATGGAGGAAATCAAAAACCCCAGAACCAAGCAAAAATAATAAAAGCTTACTTTTTTCTAAGCAATAATCTTTCTACAAATATTGTGCACAATGGTAACTCCCAAACTCTTTTCCTCACATCTCTGATGAGTCTAATCAAAAATACCAACTATTAGATCAGACTTCTACTAATTCTAATACATTGACCATTTTTAACTTTGACCCCAACCAGAGCCTATTTAACTTCTTTTTTTATCAAAAGACAATTTTTTTTTTAATGTCAAAATTACTGAGATAAAATCTATTCCAATTTCTTCTATAAAAAATTTGAGTTTTGATATTTTTCTATGTAAGTGACTTCACCAAAACAAAATCCTGCCTATAAGAAAGTGAATTGATTAAAACAACAAAGTTCTGTCTATTTCAAAAACAATTGTGTAAATTAATTCATTCGGGTCTATAACAACCTTTCTTTATGGAAAATGGCAAAAACTGGAGAAAAAAATCTTCTAATTATTTACAATGCTGAAGACAGTAATCAGGCTCAAAAAGAAATAAAATGGGGGTGTGTGTGTAAACTGTTATCTATGGTTGTAAATAAAAACTGTGGTTGAAAGCTTTAAAACAAACACTACACAAAAGACTAAACCAGAACATGGGTAGTTTGTAAATGTAGCCCATCATGAATCTATCTTGAGGGAACTAAACAAACAGCAATTCTGGTTGGCCTATGTACATAAGACAGACCAGACCATTATGAGACGTAGCTGACATTTAAATGTGATTCTAAATAATAAAACACAAGTTCATTAAGACAGCATGATGTGAGACATGTCTGCTGTGATGTTAACTGAGTGGCAATGATTCGGTACAGACTACTTATTAAAATCCAATGCTGATCTCAAGGTAAATCAATGGATGTATTTCAAAAGGAATAAATTATCATAGATTTCAGTAACAAGGCAAACATTGAGAGTATGAGCTGGAAATGTTACCCGGTTTCTGAGTGAATGCATACTTAGGATTTAAAATCTTGATATTTTTTTATTTCTGGGGGCAAACAACATGAACGCTGGTAAAATGTCAGTGGAATTGTGAGCAAAGTTGGACAAGGACATGTTCATAGAATGAATTATTATAAAAACAAACAACTATTTTATAGACTCAACAAGTTATGGAAACAAGTTAATGTTATGACACACCCATGTTGACAATGTACAGTCAAATCATTTGTCTTGTAAATAAATGAATGGTGCTGCTTTTTTTTTTAATTTTTTTAGGCAAATTTTTGTTGTTTCTGCATTGAGATATTTGTCAGAAGAACTCATGTTTGTTCTCATTACTTCATTTCACTAAGATTAAAAGATTTAACTCAAAAAGGATCCACATAACTGAAATTCAATTTACATTGTTCCCAGGCCAACATCATAGCTTAGTTTAAGGACTGTATGATCAGATATGAAGATTAATTTGTTTAGTTGATAAAACTTTTAAAACAATGATAGGTTGTTTTTTGTCATGAAACACAACCAGTTAAAAAAACAAGATAGTTTTTGTTACATGAGGCTGTAGATTTTAAATGTATAAAACCGATAAATTCTCACAATTAACCTACAATATGGAATGAAATACTAATTTATTTTCTTTACACTATATATATTACCACGAGTCAAAACCAATGACTTATTCATCTAAAGTTATCATGCATCATTTTAACAGCAGAGGTCAGAATAGTTTGTGTGCAGTGAACATATAGGTATGTATATTTCAAAAATTTATAAGGCCATTAATGTTGACGAAACATGATACATACACACACATTCATACAATGGTAGGTATGAATAATGGTCCAGGTACTGCATGATAAAATATAGTTATTGCCAAAAAAACTGTCATACAACATCATGATAGCATACCATCAGCTCCAGCATATCACGTTTTTCACAAAAGAAATCTATATTTACCGCAAGTGCTGATTAACAATTGTAACATGAATAGTATTTTAATTTGTCATGCATAAGAAGAATCCATAAAGTGTTTAAAATATACATACAGTTCTTAAAGCCAATGGAACCCCTCTATTCACCCTCTGATAATGCAGCTTTGAAGGAAAAGTATGCAGCATTCAGATGAAATGAATACCAGCACAATGGAAGAGGCAAAACAGTTTTGAAATGATAGATTCAGTCTCACTGAGCATCGATAGACATTCAAACATTTGCCATAGTGGCTTCTGGTGACACTTAGCACAGTCATGTGATTAACAAACACAAACTACTTTGAAAGATTGTAATATTTTAAGACATAAACTAAGACTCCATTTAAAGGGCTGAAAAAATGATGTGCTATCTTCGATCTCCTTAAACTACAAAGTACTACAAGAAGTAAGGGTTTTACAAAATCTGTGGTATTCAAAAATATTTAGTTACATAAGGTGGAAAAAAAATGAACAAATAAATGAATGGTTCAATTTCCTCATCTTTCTTACCATTAGTGTATGTACAGAGAGTAAATAGAGAGTTATATTTTATTTGTTATGTAAAATGTTAAATTCAGACATTAAATATATTTTAAAGGATTTTTTTTTAATCAAAGGGGAATAATGTTAAGGATGACAAGATGGATTATAAATACAATGTAACATTTTTTTCTAGCAAGATACAGAGCACTATGCTATAGACAACACAAAATATGAAATGTACAAGCTGGTTATTCCTAAACGGAAATGTCTTATTACATATCACCAAGACAAACACTGACAAGCAAGGAAATGAAATGATCAAACCAAACTCTCCATCAAAAAGAGACAGTTAATCAAAAAAATGTACAATGGGATATCATGACATTCATTTGTAAATAACCTCAACTCTGCCAGATGGTAATTTTGTGACTGATTGTCAGGCTTCATTAAAATGTTGGTGTAAATGGCACTGTTATGTATTATTGCACCAACAAAATGGTGAGGTCAGAATTCCTCTTCTTAAATGAAAAAAAAATTATGAGTTTCAGTTTGGACATTCATGCTTTCTTTTTTTTTAAGCAACAGACAATTGTTCAAAGTAATGTCTTTAATCAAAAATATCTTAGCAATAAAAGAAAATAATAGCTTTTCCACAATTATTTAGTATGTTTTCCAATTATTTCTTGATAAATTTATTTAGTGTTTTGTCCATTCCTATAGTATAAGGTTGAAGCAGGATTTGATCCGAAATAATTTCTACAAGCCAACCCCTAATGCCTCAGGTATTATCTCAGTATACAATTTTAAGAAGAAAAAAAAAGCTTCTGTAAAAAAAAAAAAATGTCTGTTCTTGTAAAGAGCAGAAAATGATGACTTCAAAGAAATTCTTTTCAAACAAATGAATCCCTTTCATCCATTCAACTACCACATATATCATACATGTTTACAATCCTAAAAACATTATTCCCCAAGATAGTTGAAAATATTATCAGTACTTATTGGATCAGGTGTATTAATCAGAATTTAATCAAATTTTAAAAGCTCCTGGAACTTTTTTTTTTTAAAGAGTAAAAGAAAAATATACTTATAAACTAAAATGGTGCAATTCATATTTGAAACCTCTCACCAAATAGCTGAAAATCGATTCTCCACATAAGCTGGACATAAAAATGAGTCAGGGCCTGAGATTAACTTTAATCTAGAAAAAGAGTTCAGCAAACCAGTGAGAGTAAAGCAGTCATGGCAGTTCTACTGAAACCAATTAACAAGCTAATCACAACCAAAATTTAAAATACTTTTTTTCTGACCCAACTGTCCTGATGAATAATATTTAGAAAATAGAAAAAAAA
Source organism: Lymnaea stagnalis (assembly GCA_964033795.1). NCBI lineage: Eukaryota > Metazoa > Mollusca > Gastropoda > Lymnaeidae > Lymnaea > Lymnaea stagnalis. The sequence continues at coordinate 6,160,341 of CAXITT010000001.1, read as the reverse complement.
TAAACCTCTTGAAAAATGTTAATGGAATTATTTCTTGTCTTAAGATAAATTATAAATCACACTTATTGATGATAGTGGAGGATTCCATGGATATTTAGGCAGTGTCCTTGGTGAAGATGGCTCTACCTGGAATACAAAGTTATTTCAATACTCCCACAATTTAAGAGAAGCAAAAGTCGGGGAGTGGTTGGAGAATGTACAAGTTCTTTATCATGGCCTCTGCTCAAACAATCAGTTATTTTACTTAATTTCCTTATAGACATATTTTTACTTTATAAAAGCCTGCACAAGTTTGTTGTTAAAAGAGCATAACCACAAATAAAGATATATAATCAAATTTACAAAAAAAAATTATTAACAGTAATGAAGAAACTGATAAAAATAAAAAAAACTATAATCCTGCATCATCTGAAGATGACTGGAGTTTGGTAAGTTTTTAAAAAAATCCACTTTTTTGGTAACGTTTGTGGACAGTGGTCGACAGAACTTGCTCTTTGGCGTCAAGACCATCAAAACATCTCCTGAAATTCCTTAAGACTGGTATGTCTTAGTTTATCTCATTCCTGAAATGTAGAATCAAATCCTAGTTTCAAAGGAAAAATTAAAAGAAGAATCCTACATGTAAAAATAAATATTGAGGCAGATTCTGTGTGAATAAATTAATTATTAATTAAAAAAATAACTAGAATATGAATGACTAACTACTGTTACACAATCCTTATTTTAAATTGGAGGTTAACACAATTAACTGGTCACCGCAATATTACCAGGAGAAAAGCTGTCATGGTAATAAAAAAAAAAAAAAAGTAAAAGTAATTCAAAGTTAAAATTGTACTGACTATTGCATTACTAAGCTTGAGCGTTCAACAGTAACACAAATAAAAGGTCACCGAAATATTACCAGGAGAAAAGCTGTAATGGTAATAAAAAAAAAAAAAAAAGTAAAAGTAATTCAAAGTTAAAATTGTACTGACTATTGCATTACTAAGCTTGAGCGTTCAACAGAAATCTGCACCCAACATTGACATCATTTACAAGTGAATTTGTCTCATATTGCGTTACATTTCAAATTCTTTTTTTTTTAAATTGGCCAAATAAAATATATTAGAAATGTTCAAGTTTGAATTTTTTGCCTATTTCCTAATATTCAAAAAAAAAAAGTAAATTAATCAATAGGCTGAACAAAGAGGTACCAACAACATAAGACAGTGCTTTGAATTATTGGTGCAATACATTAGTTATAATCAATTTTGGGATTTTGAATTTCCTTTGTTTTCAAAAAAACTCAACTGCATTAAGGTGAAAAGATCTTACAGAGCTTGCGTATTTCTCACACTAAATTGGTTACAGAAGATATAAATAATTGAATAATTCCACATCCATTATTACACATATTGTGGATTGTACACAACTGAGGTTGAATACCCATAGGAATAGCAAAAAGAGGAAATGTCACACCGCAAATAATGTTGAGTTTAGTGGAGATGAACTTTTCAAATTGACTTGAGTAATGTATCATGCACTTCTAGTTCACAAAAGAAAATATTGCATAACAAGGATAGGGAATACAAATAATTCAAGTTTCTTTTTTAAATACGTTGATTAATAATTATATATAATTGATTGTTAATTATGAAAAGGTTTAATTTCATTAAGGATAATTGTTATTTAACAGCCCACCACTACAAGTCACCACTACTACCTTGAAAATTGCTAAGAAAGGTAAATCTTTGAAGCACAGTAATACAATCATTTACTTGCTAGTGCAGTTTATTATGCCTGTAGATGCACCTGAATTAAACATGTCCTATTCTAATAATCTCTGGATAGGATCAAGATGAGAGGAGTAAATGGATGTTATTCAAGTTCATTACAGAACTTGTTGGAAAGACAGTTTAATGTAACATTTGTGGGGGGGGGTCTCCAAAACAGCTGAAATATAACATTAAATGGATTGAATCACTACAAGGAAACAAAACTGATAACATGACAATTAGCTCATACCTGCTTGGGTACTGGTTTGGAGAGAAAACAAAGATCAATAAAACAGTGCAGTTGTAGAAATCTTACAACATGAGAGTAAAATCAAATCTGACCAGTTGGATACTCATACATCTACCACCATTCTAAAACATGAATATTGTTTATGTTAACAGATATAATATGTAGAAATATTTTAACAGTTCATGTGCCATTTCTACTTTTATCACTTACAACCTAAGAATTTAGTTGATTTTCAACACAGACTATCATGAGCCCCTTGACAGATACTTATTGACCCTATCGACAGTACCCAGAAGATGGTCCCTAAGTAAAGTGATGTGTATTGGTAAACAATATTTATAAAATAGTAAGTACTGTCAATCAAAACCAAGCTTATTATTTTGGAGCCCATGACACCCAGTACTCAAATCAATCTTAACAATTCAGTCCCATCAATTTAAAAAATCCCAGGAATATGTTTTGAAAATGTAATTTTTTCTTTCATCATTGAAATGAGTTAAATTTTTACTTTAGTTGACCACTAATAAATTCATTGAAACATATAGGCAACATTTTAATGTGAAAATATTTCTACATATGCTTTTCCTCACTGCTTACCATTGGCTGCCAAAGAGGACATAGCGATACCAGAGGCTGAGGATGACGCAGCTTTCTGTTTAAGCATTGTCCAATCAAACACATAATCATATTGGTGATTTAGGGTGCGGAACAGGATCCTAAACAGTTGCCTTAGATACATGTAATCCGGCGCTTCTTCAAATCGTAAGCCTCTACAATAATTGAGGTACATGGCAAACTCTGCAGGAAATCCCTGGACAAAGAAAGTGTTTAAATAATGATTAAAGATTTTTTTAGCAACAAATGTTGTTAGCATCTGTTGGTTGTTAGTCTACAGCAAATGTAAGGTGTTAAGAGTGTAGATGGCATTACTTTTCCAGATGTGAATGAAGTCTAATAGGTTTACAAGGCCCCAAATTTACTGCATTCTCTTTTTTAAAAGTCATTAACTATTAATCAATGATTTTGAAAAATTAAACTCTTTTCAGGAAAACGACAGCTAAGGTTCTCAATAACCAGAAACTGTATTTATAATTTTTAAACTAAAATAAATTATTAAGAAAATGATAATTTAAACTTTTTAAAACCCAAAAGGAACTAAAAATATAAATACTTTGCAAAGAACTTCCACTGGTGTTGACATTTTTTTTTCGCTAATTCGCTCGTACTTTTGCTTTTTCGTTGCTGCCTGTAAAATACAGAAGAAAATTATTTTGAAAATAAATAAAGATAATAAAAGCAATGCATTTAAAATGCAAATATTTTTCTTTAAACCTTAAAGATGAGCACTTACCTTAAGTCCCTGCCATGGTAGTGAACCTCGATTAAAGTACATGAGAACATAACCCAAGGACTCCATGTCATCCCGTCGACTCTGCTCAATCCCCAAGTGTGCATTAATGCTGGCATAACGCGCTGTGCCTGTCAGGTTCTTGTCCTCCCTGTAAGGGATATGCTGGCGCGTTCTGTTGTCACGGTACTTTTTTGCAAGGCCGAAATCAATTATAAACACCTGAAGAATAATAGTTCTTACTAATGTTAATAAAATAATTCCATTAAAGTTGCTTTTTAATTCTAAGAACCTGCATTTCCCAATGTTATAAATAAGTTGACTGCTCTCTCTATTCCCTACACCAGTGGTCCCCAAATGGCAGTCCGTGGACCTTTACCGGTCCACATGCCTAACGCTGCCGGTCCCCATAACATAAATATTTTTTTGTCAAATAGAAATAGAAGTATAAAATAAATCATGCACAGGCCCCTGGTAAAATTTCAAAACATGTTCCCCGGTCCGCCAAACTTAAAAGTTTGGGAATCACTGCCCTACACCATATGGCAAAAACAAATTTGAAATTTTAAAAATTAATTTGCCTATTGAAATTCAAGTATATTTAAAATAAGAAGGGATTACACTCTGGGAGATCAGCTGATATCTTTCAAAGGATTGAATATTTAAAATGATCGGTATCTAATAATCTATTTTCATGCAAACAAAAGCAATTTTATTCACTTTTACATGCTATAAAAGAATTAAATAACAATATGAAGTTGTTATTTCAGAGATAAATATATTTATAGTTATAGAGACTAAAATACCTACCTTATTACAATGTCTGCCAATACCCATAAGGAAATTGTCTGGCTTGATATCACGATGAATGAAGTTTTTGTTGTGTGTATACTCGATACGGTTGATCATCTAAATGAAAAATAAACAACATTTCTATAACTTTATAGTCAATTTTTTTAACAATTTTAATATTTTATCATTTTTTAGCATTTAAGTACTGACAATCCAGATGAAAGAACTTATTTAAACATGTATATCTTACAAATTTTTTTTTTTAATTTATGAAGGCATACCAAAAGAAAAAAGGTATTTGTAATTTCCTCATATATTTATATAAAACCCAACCACATTTATATTGAAAATCTTTACTTTAATTCTCAATACTTTTAAGTTAAATTATAGGTAGTCTGTTATAGCTTTTATTGTAGAGCTTTATAGTTATTTAAATTGAAATTATTTGTTTATTGACAAAGACATAACATTTTTATTATTACCTGATCAGCCAACATTAGGACTGTCTTCATTGTAAACTTGCGACCACAAAAATTGAAGAGATCCTCCAAACTGGGTCCCAATAAGTCCATGACAAGAACATTGTAATCCTTTTCCTGACCAAACCACCTGCGAGAGCAAAAGGCTGCTTAACTTTATCAGTACAATACTATCCTTTATTGAAGAAACACAGTTTATACAACATTTTCATTCCAATTTTGTCAACGAGCCAAACTTTTTATGCATTGTATGCTATTTTGATTTTGCATCATTGGATTTCATTGCTCTGCTTTTAATCATAATTTTGAATTAATTAAATAATTTTTATGGCATTTTTTTTTTGTATTTTCATTATAAACTGGATTTAAATAATTAACAATGATTATGGCTTAGCAAAAGAACAATTAATTTTTTCGGACTTCATGGAAATCTAATCCTCATGTCCTTAGCACAGACCCCGCTTGCTTAGACACCATTACTAGTATCACTATGTAACAAAAGAACCTGGCTTGCTTGGAAACTATCACTAGCATCACCATGTAACAAATAAATTTTAAAATTCTGTCATTTCTATTTTTAAACTTATTAAGTTTTCTAGTTGAAATACTATACTGCTGCTAACATAATTAATATACAGGCAAAGCACTTCTTAGCCTGGAAAATGATTTTGACCTATAATTAAAAAGTATAAGGAATTGTCAGATAAGATTCAATTAATTTTATAAAAAATTATTTAAACCAAAGATTAATTACACATATTTTTTAATGAGTTGATTAGTCAAACTCCATGATTTCTAAGCTGAAACTTTGTTTTTTTGTGCTAATTAAGGGATATGATTAATTACAAAAAGATTTAGTCAAAAAAAAAGTACCCGCAAATGCAATATCTTAAAAATCCATCAGAATATGAGTTTCCCTTCTTATGGAAATCCTTACATCCTTGCAAAACAGTTTGACACTTTTTGTCTTAAAGGTATAAAAACTGGAAAAGGTTACACTTGTATGTACTTGACTTTATGTCATAGTTAATTAAATAGCATAAAATATGAATGTTACAAGCCATTTAAAGCTTTACAAGATATTCCTCCAAATTTTTGTTTCTGTTTGGGTTGTTCTTTAAATTCTGTTGTTTTTTTTTGTTTTTTTAATATAACAATATACTGGCTTATGTGAAAAATAATAAATTTGCAATTTTTAAACTCCAAATGAACTTGATATAAATTTTCAAAATATTGAGGGTATTTGTAAAGAAAAATTTTTTGGAGGACACTAATACTTTATGCTCAAAACAATGTAGCCAATTATTTAATGAGTACTACACGATAAATTGCAATTGCATCTCACAAACCTTATGTGTGGAATTCCAACTCCTCCAGATAACAATTTGTAGAGTTTACTCTCATATAAAAGTTGAGGGTGCCTTGCCTTGGTAGACTCTAATTTTACTGCCACTTCCTAGGTGCAAAAATTTATCCATGAATTAATGAATGATCTATTCATTAATTATAACAACAATTTTTACTATTTGGAAGCAACTAAATGTAAAAAAAACAAAAACTGACTAATATGAATTATATTTAATAGATATATGAATACTAGTGTAGAAAAATTAACTAAAATAAGACACAAAATGCAAGTGATGACTTGTTTAAACTATTATTGTGACTATACAGTTGTTAAGACTCCAACACATGTTGTGTATTGATGGTAAAAAGAAAATTGGTAGAGGATTGTGTACTTGTTAAGCATCCTTGTTACATTTAGAGTGTGTCAAGAGAACAATATATTGCATGAGTGCAATTTTGTAAAGCATTAATTCTATGCCTGTCCAACAATAACTCATATTTGTTTAAAATCCTTCATTGCAATCTTCTACTAACTTATTTAAACACTTTTAACATTATTGATGAAGCATCCCCTTTAGTATAGAGACAGGCTTGTGACATGTTATTTACACTTCATTTATATTAAGTTAATAAAATTCATATTAAACTTCAACTTGCAGTAAAACATAACTATGAGTTATGGAAGCGTATATGCATCATGTAATCAATAAATTAAAATGAGCTGCATCTTTTTAGGCTATAAATACTATCATTTTATAGAGGAATGTGGGAAATTTTAGGAGTTTATTCACTTGATTTTGGAATTCATAAATTCTTTTAATTTAGCCAATATACAGGCCTTTACAGTAAGTTTCTAAAAGAAAAAACTGAGTAAACTGCTGATAAGCAGGTACAGTTCATTTCAAATGTGCCTTATGAGAGTAAATGCACATGCGTGCAAATATGGTCCCTGGAAAAACCATAATAATTAATCAAGAGAAGCTTGTGAGGATTGTACATAATAATTTCATAAATATAACACAATAACAGTATGGAACAACATAACTGTCAATGAAATATTGGTTCTTGCAGATTCAATTTCTAAATAACAGTAAAAATGGTTCTGTTGTTATTGTAGGTTATGCTGAATGCAACTACTGAGGTTAGTTGTTGTGAGTTGTGAAAAAATTAGTTGATAAAAGATATCTGCTTTGGCATAAATACAAATCATATCGACAACAATGTTGTTAGTAAAAGAAAACAATAGTGGCCAAGATCTTATTCTTTCATTTTAATTATTTTCTAGCATTAGGCTTATAGTCATATTTCTTTTAATCTAAAGAAAACAAAATAATTAAAAATATCTTGATAGCTTTAGTCTTTTCATTTGTGGTATGTTTACATTTTTGTAAAAATTTAGCTCACCTAAAAACCTAATCTTTAGGCCATAATAAATCAAAACCAAAACTAAGTGTGATCTAATAATTGGTATCAAATAATAGATCAATTCTGAAAAAAACTATATAAAATATGTTGTTATTTCTATTTTCTTCATTGCACAACCAGCAAGATTGTAAATGTATCTAATGAGGGAGAAAAAAATGGCAGAAAGCCAAGAATATTTTAGAGTTAAACGGGTAATACTTAACCCTACAACTGTCCTAACAGCCGCTCATCAGCTGTTATACCACTTTCTGTAGTGTCACAGCCGATATAATCAGCGGCTAGCAAAATCGTTATTAAAAATGCAAAAAATAGAAGATAAAATGCGTTAATATGATGTATATTGGTAAAAGGGAAAATCATTCGATATATATGACTTTGCTTCCTCATGCCGTTACTGTGTGTTAATCGGGTGTGAAATGTTCTCAAATTTTTTGACCGCCATAATGTCTGATGCCAGAGAGGGTTATCCTCCAGATTTCAAAATGACACAGAATTTCTTTATTGGAATTATTTGAAATAGATTAAAATGAAAGTAATGATTTCATAAATATTCCCATGCTAGTAAAGACTAAATGTATCCTTAAACTTAACCTGAACCCTAATTCACCGCAACTTTAATAAACATGCAAATGACATCAAGGTACTATCTCTCCAAATTAGCCAAAACTAGTGTATATGATATGATCAACTAGGCCAAAAGTTTAACTATAGACTATAGATACTAGATAGGTCTAAGTTCTAAGCGGCTAACTTTTAAGACAGACAATTTATTAAGTTTGTAAACCAAGCTCGCAAATGTTTAACGTTTAAATGATTCTATCATATACTGAATCTACTATATCTAGGAGTAAAGGCCTATAAATAGTCTAATAATGCATATTAATCACAAATAGGCATAGAGATAGAGTCTATTTATTACTATACTATTACCACTCAAGTTTACACTACTCTCTACACTACTACTACTAACACTAACAGTTGACTTTATACTTTATTAACAACTGGTCAAGAAAAAAAATAGAAGATAAATGCTTAAATTGACCTAAATTGACCGAAGATAATATTGAATTTAAGAATCAGAAAATGGGTCTACCAGAAGATAATTAGTCTATGTATTTACCTCTCCATTTGAAATATTTATGGCCAGGTATATGTCTCCAAATGATCCACTGCCTATTTTGCGTACAAGACGATATTTCCCTGCGACGTTGAAATCGCCTTTCGTTGCAGACGTGGTTGACATTTTGCTACCACTAAGAACCCTATTCCACACAAAAGTCAAGTATATGTTATCTTTCCCCACCCATAACCGTTATAGGACTTAGATCTTTCTTAAAAAATTGAAATTAAACCATAATTTACAGATGTTTGTCACTTTTGTTGTGTTCTCTTTTTAGAAGCCAGAAGATGACACAATAACACAAGAAGCAGAGGATTTTGGGATTGACCGAGGCCAGGTGTTAGATAAAATTGGCTATGATTTATTATTTGTTCATAAATAAATGTATTTTTTTTTCTATTTTAAGGGTGAAATCTAACAAAATACGAAAAAATTATTGATGTAAGCAATTTTTTGTACTTTAAAATTTCCAAGCTTTAAATATAAGTTTATTATGAATTATAACCAGTTCGTATCCACCTTTTATAGTTTCCCTGGGGAATTAAGGTGCGCGGATAGCAACTGAAGTCTAAAGTCAATAAAGGAACCGGTTGTTGTTCGGACACGCCTTTATTTCTGTACGAAATTAAAAGCACCGTTTACATAAAGGCGGGAGCTACCTAAATTTCTAAAGTTTAAATACTAAATATAAATCACCTATTTAATTAAGATTTACATAGCAGTCAAAACTGAAATGTCATGTGGAAAAAATAGCAGCAATTGACATAATATGTTAACTATTCATTTCACTGTTAATACTGTTAAGCAAGAAGAAAATAAACCAGAAAAAAGAGAGGGGGGGTGGTATTGGAAGCCGAATAATTTAACCCGCGTCTCAAGTTTAGTAAGGGACGAAAACTAAATATTAATAATGATTATATTATAAATCCCACCCAGCCTCAATATTTTATTCGCTGAAGCCTGATGAGCAATCAAAGAAAAAATCCCTTGAAGGAGTGTTACATTCATGTACAAAAAAATGTTTTTGTATACGAAATTTTAGTGCATTTGCATTTTAAACTGTTTCATAATCAAAATAATCAAAATATTAAATCTAAAGTGTCTCATAAAGTCGCATTGCCTGGTCCTCTTAATCTCTTAGTTGGACTGTGCGAGGGAAAAGTTGCGTCCAGGTCAAAGCCTGAAAAAAATGGTGTGTGTTTGCCCCCCCCCCAAAAAAAAAACCACTGTTTTAAAAAAATCATCTATAAATCAGGGTTTCTTTCAGCTATAGCTCCGCCCCCCCCCTCCACCACGGGGAAACCAAAGTGCCCCCCCCCGAGCAAAAATATGTCCAACAATAAATCAACTGGCACTTGGAAACCAAAGTGCCCCCCCCCCGAGCAAAAATATGTCCAACAATAAACCAACTGGCCCTGCTGGCACTGCCCCCCCCCCCAACCCGAAAAACCTGAAGTGCCCCCCGGAGGAAAATTTCTGAAATAATCACTGCAATAAATGAAGACAGGGTCGTGCTAAGGGTGCAGTCACTCCTGGTGTCTAGTAGGTCCCCTAAACAAATATACAGTACGGCATGGGAATCCGAATGCTCTAGAACTCGATCAACTTGGAATCCGAACGACAATGTTTACCAAGCTTTTGCTCCAAATCCGAACTCCCATACTTGGCATATCCCCCCCCCCCTCTTTCATTTCTGAATGCCCAACACGTTCTTCGCATTTATTTTTTTTATTTTATTTTTTTTGTGCGCTCATTTTCCCAGCGCTTAGGAACACGCTTAGTCGTCCATGTCTTCCCGGAAGCTCTTGTGAAAGCAGCTGCTAATTTGATGCCTTTTTGCCCGTTTTGTGTGTGTGTTGTGTTTTCTTTTGTTGGTGCTTTTTTGACTACCGGTATATCAACTTATTGCATCCGTCACGGGTCCTTAAAAAATGCAGTGAGGGAAAATAAGAGCAAGAGGACACCAGTTAGAGCTACAATTGAAGTTAAAAAAGACCTTATCGCTAAGAATGAATTCGGTAATCTACACGTGCTGCTGATTTTGAAAAGAATCTATCAAATCAGCCGATGTGGTGAAAAGTGTTACGACACTGATTTCTTGGGAGTTCGAAAAGAGATGGGGAAAAAATCCTCTTAATAATAGTCTTTGTTTGGATTAATGAAAAACAAGTTGATGGTGATGTGTTTTCTGAGAGGATGGTTTGAGACAAAGTCATGGTCCTCCACAATTATTTGGTGAACGGCATGCCTGATAGGACTAGACTAGAAGAAAAATGGGAGGAAAATGATATTTAGTACAAAATGTTTGTATGCATGGGCGCCCGCAGAAAACATTCTAGGGGGGCGGGGGAAAAAAATCGATTAACTTTCCAGGGGGGGGGGGCCAAAAATTTCAAGTAATGTTTTAATATAGTTTTAATTTACTGTAACGTATTTGTATGGTGAATGAACGGACAGGACATCAGCTTAGTTACTTTCTCTTTATTTTATCTTTACTTTAATAATTTTTTTGTCTATTTTTGTCTAAAAAAATTGTGTGCCCCCCTTTAACCCCCCCCTGCGGGCGCCCATGTTTGTATGCCATACTAATACTACATAAATCGTATTTTTCACGCACAGGAAGTGCTGCTGACAAAGACAGCCTCTTCCTTTGTATTTGCATCTTCTTATATCTTTGCCACGGCGCCCGTTTTCAGTGACAGCGACTTCAATTTGAAGGCGGCGGCATATTTGTCAGCGTGTTGCTTATCGGCGGACCTCTTTTTCGGCGACTTTGGTCATTTGGCGGTGGCGGCAATAGGCTTTTGTAGACCCGTCGCTGAATGAGGTTGCGAGTACGAATCTGCTGCTCACTTGAGTTTTGGAATAGAATTTTGAGGTGTGCAGAACAGTGCATATTCAGCGTCATAGAGCGAATAAACTCGGTGCTATCCCTCGATTTTCGAAGTTAGCTTAAAAGATAGTCTAGATTATAAATAATAGATGAAGATAAATTGATTGTAATCGTGATTTGTATAATATATTTCACGCGAAAAGTAATTTAATTACCTCCCTTTGAAAAAATTTAGTAGGCCTCATTTATTCATTATGTATGCATAAATCAAAATCTTTCAATAAGTTGAGATTTGCTGAATGACCAGTAAATTAAGCGCGTGTGTCATCTGCCATATCTCTTTTATTTATGAAATATATAAAATAGACCAGCCCCTGGGAAAATGCGCTTCTTTTATTTTTCCTCCTCATCCTCATCATGTCCCTTAGTTCTTGGGCCGTTGGGGCTCCACAGATGGCATGTGAACAGGGCTGGATTAACCATTAGGCAAACAAGACACGTGCCTAGGGCACCAAACATTTGGGGGGCACCACTAGTCCTCAAGAAAAATGTGTATATTGTCCCGGTAGCACAATGGCATGACATAAGCAAATCGCAAATGTAATATTGAATCGCACATTATTTAACCTTGGTCCCACAACCCGGGGGTAAAATACCCCCCACCCATTTGTGTGTGTTATTTTTTTTACTTTTCTGGGATATGTTTGTGCTACGTAACGCACTAGTGCGTAGCGACAAATTCACTTCCGTTCTGGTCTGCTAGTGAAAACAATTCTGAATAGGGTCAGTCAAGCTCTACAAAATGAGCACGTGAACTTGAAAACGTGTGCTGATTTGTATTCTTCACTAGCAGATCACTTGCATGAATCTAGGAAAAATTTGAAGAATCTGCCAAAAAAATAACACCAGGTGTGGAATATAAGTCAACTTTGACCCGCAATCGTAAACGAAAGACAGTTGTCATTGATGGTGATGCTCCTGAGGTATCTCAGAATGCCAGAGACAAATTTCGTATATCTGCTTTCTACACCATTGTTGACAAACTTGAGACAGAGGTGAGTAGACGAGGACAGCTATATAATGATCTAGCAGTTCGATTTACTTGTTTGGTCGATGTACCACAAACATCTCAGTGTTGTGAGGGACTAATAAATTCTTATCCTGAACATCTGAACGATAATTTATATAGCTAACTACAACAGTTCCACTCATATATTCGCCACAAGTTTCGTGCATCAAAATCTGAGAACAACACGTTCAGTCATGCAGAAGTCTACAAATTAATAGTTAGAGGCAGCATCGAGTTTGGTTTTCCAAATGTAGAAATCGCTTTGCGCATATTTTTAACATTAATGGTTACGAACTGTTCAACTGAGCGCTCTTTTTCTCAGTTGAAACGTACAAAACATTCAAGTAGATCGACAATGAAACGAGAAAGGCTTGATTCCTTATCTTTGCTGATGCTTGTGGCAGACTTGTTGCGCAAAATTAACTTCGATGATGTACTCAAAAACTTTGCCAGACGTAAATCTAGAAAAAAGAACTTTAAAATGTAAATGTGTGCTCTTTCTGACTTTCTTATCTATCAAAAAAATTAAAGTATTTTTGTCTACTATTATTACAAAATTAATTAACTATTAATTTTAATACAGAAATACCTTATTGTAGGTTTTATATGAGTGATAGTAGTACAAACATATGTGTTTACATTTCACAACTGTTTTTCTTTGTTAGTTTTTGCATAAGTCAGTGGAAGATCGGGGGCCCGGGGCAGTAGGGGGCACCCATGTGGATTTGTGCCTAGGGCACCAAGATGGCTTAATCCGGCCCTGCAGTGAACCATCCTCCTCCATTCCTCTATGTCTTCAGCACTACGCACTTTATCGCCCAATGTTAGTCATGTCCACTCTTTGATGTTATCCTCCCATCTTTTTCTTTGTCTTCCTCTTCTTCTCCCTCCTCTTGTGGTGCCCTGCAATATTTCTTTGGCAAGCCCTTGTTTCCTTGTTACGTGGCCGTACCATTGTAGTTTGCGTTTTTTCACAGTCACCAGTAGGTCATCGTGCTCCCCAATTGCCTGACGAACCCTTTCATTCACTGTATCATTGGAGATATGGTCCCTATAGCCAAAAATACTTCTGAAGCATCTCATCTCCATCGCCTTTATTTTTCTTTCAAGATCGGCTGTTAATGTCCAGGATTCGCAGGCATGCAGGAAAATAGAGTGGACTAATGAGCGCATCAGCCTGATTTTGGTGCTGGGGGCTACATTTTTGTCTTTCTATATTTTCTTGAGCTTCTTTAGTGCTGTTGTAGTCTGCGCAATCCTGGACATCAGTTCAGACTTGGAGCCTTCTTCTGAGACTATTGCTCCTAGGTATTTTAAGCGGCCGACAGTCTCTAATCTTTTCTCCTCGACCTTAATTTCAGTGGTATTATTTGTCATCAGTTTAGACTTTTCGGAACTGATCACCATGCCGTAGGACAACGAGCTCTTATCGAGACGCTTTACCAGGTCGGCTAGCTCTTCTTCGTTCCCATCCAGCACGTCTATGTCGTCCGCAAAGCGTTGGTTGGTCATTGTTCTGCCACCAATGCTGACTGTCCCTTCATGCGCTTCCAGAGCATCTGACATAATTCTCTCTAGGAAGATGTTGAATTGGGCGGGGGAGAGCAGGCAGCCTTGTCGTACTCCAACCGTGGTCTTGAACCATTCTCCGATGTTGTTGTTGAGGAAGACTGCACTGGTGGCCTTATCATAGAGGTTTCATATCATGATGGTTAGGTTTGTGTTGATGTTTTAGTGCCTCATGGTGGCCCATGAAGCAGCATGCCAAACCCTGTCAAATGCTTTCTTGTTGAAGTCAACAAAGACGTCGTATAGGTTTTGTTGGTGTTGAGCATATTTCTCACAAAGTATTCGGAGGTTTAGAATCTGCTCAGTAGTGCCACAGTGCCACGTCTTTGTATATTTAGTTTTATGCAATTTATAATGTTATACCGAAAATGATTTGAAGCCTCGATGCGATTACACACTAATAAATCTATTGATAAGGAGCTTCAGTCGCAAGTGGGAAAAGAATGGGAACATTGGCGTAAAGTTTTATAACGTTTAATGAGCATCACTCAATATTTTGCTGAACTAAATTTGGATTTTAGAGGAACTTCAGACACATTATTTACACCATACAAGGGTGTGGGGTTGTTTTTTTTTTTTTTTTTTTTTTTTTTTATTTTTGAGCTACTTGGAAAATTCGATTTCATGAGTGAACATCTACATCGAGTTGTGTCTAAAGAAACTTACGTTCACTGTTGTGGACAAAATGTTCAGGACGAAACAATCAATTTGTTACGAAATGATGTTCAAGAAAAAAAATGTAAACGAGCTAAATCAGCCAAATATTTGAGCACTGTTTCAGACTGCCCACCGTATATTAGTCACGTGGAGCAGCTGTCATTTACTTTCAGATTTGTATATGTAGAAGACCTAACAATAAAAGAAAATTTCCTTAACGATAAGACTGTAATAGAAACTGCAGGTCAATGATTATATGAAAGTATAATTCATTTTTTGAAAGAGACAAAAACAAGATTTACACAACTGCAGAGGTTGGGGTGCAGAGGTTGGGGCGCAGAGGTTGGGGCTGCGACAATGGTTCCAATATGAAAGGGAACAAAATAAAAGGATTGCAGGCATGGGCGCCCGCAGAAAACTTTCTAGGGGGGGGGGGCAAAAAAATCGATTAACTTTCCGGGGGGGGGCAACAAATTTTTAGTAATGTTTTAATGTAGTTTTAATTTACTGTAGCGTATTTGTATGGTGAACGAACGGACAGGACATCAGCTTAGTTACTTTCTCTTTATTTTCTCTTTACTTTAATACATTTTTTGTCTATTTTTGTCTAAAAAATTGTTATCCAATCAATCCAGGGGGGGGGGCAAGTACCTGCGGGCGCCCATGATTGCAGGCATGGATTATGAAGAAAAATCCACGGGCCTTTTATATTATGATCTGTGGATGCCATTAGAGACCGACCGAATTTCGGTTTCGGCGCCGAAAGTGGCCATTTTATCACTTTCGGCCAAGTTTCGGTTTCGGCCGAAACTGAAAAGTTAACTTTCGGCTTAATTTCGGTTTCGGCCGAAAGAGAAAAGTTAACTTTCGGTTTTTCTTCGGTTTCGGCCGAAAGTGACTCAGGTTTTCGGTCATCTATTACCCAGCGAAAACGATATTTAACAACAAACTAAGCGACATTTAAGAACAAATTAAGCGATCTTTGAGAACAAACTAAACGATATTTAACAACAAACTAAGCGACATTTAAGAACAATCTAAGCGATCTTTAATAACAAACTAAACGATCTTAAAGAACAAACTAAAAGATTTTTCAGACCGAACTAAATTATCTTTAAGAACAAACAAATGATCTTTAATAGTAAACTAAATGATTTATAAGAATAAACTAAGCGATCTTAAACAGAAAACTAAATGCTCTTTGGGAACAAACTAAAAGATCTTTAAGAACAAACTAATCGATCTTAAGGAAAAAATCAATTATCTTTAAGAACAAACTAATCGATCTTAAGGAAAAAATCAATTATCTTTAAGAACAAACTAAGGGATCTTTATGAAAAAACTAAGTGATCTTTAATAACAAACTAAGCGATCTTTAAGAACAAACTAAAGGATATTTAAAAACAAACCAGGGGATCTTTATGAACAAACTAACCGATCTTTAAGAACAAATAAAGCGATCATTAACAAAAAACTGGACGATCTTTAACAAAAAACTAAGCGATCTTTGAGAACAAACTAAATGATCTTTAACAACAAACTAAGCGATATTTTCGAACAAACTAAGCGATCTTTAAGAACAAACTAACCGATCAATAACAAACAACTAACGATCTTTAACAACAAACTAAACCATCTTTAAAAACAAATAATGCGACCTTTCAGAACAAATTAATCGATCTTTTAGAACCATT